>CANYCX011476405.1:0-10961 GCA_948193385.1 Breynia disticha f. nivosa | reverse complement strand
CCCCTTTTGTTTGTTTTAAATGATTGTGCAGGTATAGCAGGATTTGCCGCGATGAGGATTCAAGCACGTACTTTGCAAACATGGATTGTTTTGAAAAGACATTTAAAAGAAATGTATTTATTTTTACATTTCACATTATTGTTTTCTAACTCTTTTCTATATCCATGTTTGTATCGGAAATGTTTGAAAGATTTGGATAAATGCTTTCTTTATTTTTGAGATTTGAAATTAATATCAGGGTTGGTTTTGAATATTTGAAAAATATTGGTTTTAATTTTGAGTCTCACATAGAGATTTCCAACGTTGTCCTCACTACTGCGGAAAAAGAAGATTTGTCGATTGCAATTTTGCGTTCTGCCGTGAAGGAAAGAGAGAAGATGGCTTCAACTTTTGCAAGCAAGGAAGATGGTGGTTTGGCTAAGTCCGATGAATATGATGACAAGGTGAAAGCTTTGATCAAAGATGTTAACAAGATGCGGCAAGATTTCTCTGGCTTCAAAGAAGATGTTTTGAGAAGGATTGTTTCGTTAGAAACTAAGTTTGAAGTTATTTGTGAATTTGTCAAATTGAAGCTGGATTCATTGAAATATGAGAGAGCAATGGTAAATTATTTTGGGTTATACGTTTTTTTATCATATATTTTATGTTTAATGTTGTTTCCATTTTTTTTTTGTGTAGTTTTCAAGTCGTGATTATTCTGGAGAGAGGCATGGACAAGGATATGTTGTCAAGGAGCCTATCATTGAAGAAGTGACTACTCCAGATGATGTTGATGGAGGTTCCAGCGCCGATGCATTTGATCTAGCTTTATCTGTTGGTCGTGAGGTACTTATGCCAATTATCAGTGATGATAATTGAAAATCAATGATGATGTGGGAATTTTTTGCTTAATTGGTTTGTAATTTTGGATGTTTAAACATGGAATTTTTGTATATGTTTAAGGTACTATGTAGGGCAGGTTTGGGAAGTAGTAGAAAGTTTGTAATTTTGTGTACACAGAATTGTTAGTTGGTAAGAGGTGGTAATGAACAAATATGAACAAATGTGTACTTTTTGTTATTCATTGTTTTTATTAATGAACAACGATGAACCTAATTGAATATATAATTATAAATTATATTTTTTTGTCTGAATTGAACTGAATTATGCTCTTCAATCCTTTGAACATTAAAAAACAGATATGAACACAATTTAGTTTCATGTACTAATAGTTGATGTTCTTATTAATTGAACAGAATTGAAAAGAAATGTATTATTATAGCTTATTAAAGAAAATGTTTGTAATTTTACTTTTTTTTTAATTTTTTTTACATTTTGTTAGAAAATGAGGTTGAAATGGTTGAGGGGCAAAGCAAGTATGATGATTGTCAAAGAATTGGTGATGTTGATGTCATGGAAGTAACGAAGGTGGGATTACAGAATATGGACAACGTGATATTACAGGTAGATGCAAAATTATAGATGCCTAATAAGGAACCTGTGTTGCCCGCAGAAGCGACTAGATTTGATTTAGTTTATGTTCCAAAGAAACGCAGACTAAGAACTCCCAAGAAGAAGACTGTCAAGTACAAATATATAAATTTTCTCGACAACATTAGTGACGTTGTATCGCTGAAGGATGATGGCAAAGTTCATGTTTTGAAGGGAGGCTTTCCTATGGATGATAATTTTTTCTTACAGAAAAAATATAGTGATACAATGACTGAAGTCATGAATTATGTTGATGAGGGGACAGTTGCTAAGAACTCCCAAGAAGAAGACTGTCAAGTACAAATATATAAATTTTCTCGGCAACATTGGTGACGTTGTATCGCTGAAGGATGATGACAAAGTTCATGTTTTGAAGGGAGGCTTTCCTATGGATGATAAATTTTTCTTACAGAAAAAAAATAGTGATACGATGACTGAAGTCATGAATTATGTTGATGAGGGGACAGTTGATCAAATCGATGAATTGGCTTTTTCCCAAGGAGACTAAGTTGTTTGGTATCATATTTTGTTTTTCAAATCTTTTTTTTGTTAGTTTTAAAATTTTCATTTACTTGTTTACTTTGTTTCTTGTTTTAATAGTTTGACAAAACAAATTTACAAGGTAGGTGCAGATGTAATGCCGTATTTGTTGGATTTCTACATTAGTCCAGTGAATAGTAAGCTCTGGTTATTCGATCTTTTCTACGGAGGGCAAAAATTAATAGATTCTGTAAGTTTTACATTTTTTTGTTTCATAGCTGTATGATATGTGTTCATATTGGTTCATTTTTGTTAGTTTTTTAACGTTACGTGAGAACAGAATGCCCAATTTTAAATAGTGTCAGTATGAAATGTTCAAACATTTTCATTTTTTGTATTTTTTATGATGCAACATGTTAACATTTTTCTATATTATCTACGAAAAATGGTTAAGTATGGAAAGGTGTCAAAGAACTTTACAACCACAGATGACATATTCGACTAGACTCTAAGGATGTATTTTCAGATGTACCAATCGACTAAAAAGGAGGATAGAAAATCTCTTTTCAAAGATCCTAATAATTTATTGTGCCGATATATGCATGACTTGGACATTTGGTATAGTCAAAGGTGGACAAAGGTTGATCATGTGTTGTTTCCTGTGAATACTAGAGATCATTTGATGTTGCTGCATTTAAACATGGAATTGAAGATGATTTTCATATATGATTCTTTACATACGGAAGCATAGATAAAGATGTTACAGCTAAACTTTCAAGATATTCTGTCCTTCTTCCCCATTTTATTCGTTTGTCTGGAATTTTCAAGAGAGCTTCAATTTTCGGCACTTCAGAGTTTGAGCTTCAGTTTGAGGATAATTTACCAACTCAGGAAAAATCGTAAGTATATTTTTTTGAAAACAAATGAACAAATTTGAATAAATTTGAATTTCTTTTATGTCAATATTCTCAGGGACTGTGGAACGTTCACAATGTGGTTTGCTGAATTTTTTGCACATAACAAAATTACATGGATGTATGATAAGTTCAACATTGAGATTTATTGGGAACGTGTTGCATGTTTGTTATATCATTATGCTATGATGAAGCAAGTGAATGATGCTATCAGTGATGATGATGAACAGAAGGTCGACAAACTTGTGAGGAAGAATAAAGGAAAGAAGAAGACTGTTCAATAATCATTTGGCGATTTCTACCTTTCTTTAATAACTGTTAGGAGATTTGCTTGATTCTTTACTTTTCCAAAAACGAATAAATCAACTCATTAGTTATGATATTTGAAATTTGAATTTCTTTTCATCCAGGTCTATGATTTTTTTTCTGTTTACTTTTTAAATTTAATTGACTTATTTTTTGCTGTATAATTTTTGAATTACTAAAAAATGTACAGACTTCGAACAAATATGAACAAATTTATTTTCATCTAACATTTCATTAAACAAATATGAACAAATCTGTTCAATCTAACTATCGTTTTCGAACTAGGTTGGCATATTTGTGCATGTTCTATTGTGGTTTCCATTTTTACAAGTGTTGCACTTATGTTTTCTTTGATATATTTCTACTGACCTAAACATGTTATTTCTTGTTCGACCCACTCTAACCTTCTTGGCAGGAACATAGACGATTATGTTTCGAACTTCATCTGGTATGCAATATTCAGCTGATGTTGGAATTGAATGGACAACTAGCGCGTAAGTGAGCTTCAACAAGGATGTCATGTAGAAAGGGGAACAAAATTCATATATATCCATGTTTTTCTTCAATAAGATTGAAATTGCATGTTTGCATTGTAGTTCTTCGATTTGGAATTTACAACAAGAACAACTTTTTTTCTAGGTCCACCACGTAAATCTTATTATTTTCCTTCATTGAGAAAACGTTTTCAGATGACTGCAATACCTGAACAAAAAATAACACGAATGAGCATGTTTGTCAGTATATAACACATAAAACAACATTTATAAAATGAAAATAAATGAACAAAAAAAATCAATTCCATATCCAAGTAAAACATGAACCAAGAACAACAACAAAAAAAACCTGAAATTCTTGTGATCTTATAATTCGTTTGAACACTTTTTTGTGATACAGATATATCAGAGGAGTAACAGTGGAATTTGCTTCTTTTTTGAATTTCACACTCCATTCTTGGATCGTCGATCTCAATTGTTCCAGTAAAGCAGTTATGGGAAGATCTCTACATTTCTTGTTTTTTGAATTCAAAGACTCAGCAATGTTAGATGTCATAGCTTGTCTATTGTAATGTTTATAGAATAAAGCTGCCCACTTTTCAAAAAGCACCTTCTCTGTAATATGTGTTACCACTGATTTGCTGAGCTTCATCAACTGCATCATGCATTCATCAAATTCTTCCATTGTATACGCCTTTGCTGCCTTGAAAAACCATCTGTGCAAATCTCTGTGGCTTTTTTGCACTTCTTTTTTATGTTGTTTTCCAGATGATATATACAGTAATAATGCCCGGCTTCTGGATAAACTTGACCAATGCCGTAGGCTATGCTTTCTGCTTGATCTGATATAAAACACATACCTTCTTTATATCCGAATGCATCCCTAAAACAGTCAAAAAACCAGTGGTAAAATTCCTCCCGCTTGATTGTGTGTGCATGTTGTAAAAAATGTGCTTCCGTATGCGGTTGTTAAAAATGCCCCATCTACTACAACTACTTAAAGTCTGTAGTATTTGAATCCTTCTATCGATGCACTCAAAGTAATGAACGTGTACAAGAAATAACGGCAATGAATTTATTAGTTACTATAAGAAATACATTATAATCAATAATAAACAATTAAAAACATTATATCAACAAAATCAATTTAAATGAAAAGTATATAACTTACCCGTCATCCAATGTCTTCATTCTTTTAAATGCTCCTGGATTAGATTGTTCAAGTAGATATAACTATGTTGGGACGTTACTGTATGATTTTCTTTTATTACCCAAAATATCATCACTTACTAATTCTCTTGCCCTCCATGCTTTGCTGTAATCGACGTCAACACCATATTTATTTTTCATCTCTGTCTGTATATCCTTGGGGCCCTAATAAGAGTTGCAACCTTTATATGTCTTCTTCACAACCTTCGAAATGAAGAACGAGTTTGCTTGTCATTTTTCCATAAATCTATCGATAATTGAACAATCATGAACATTGTTGAACATCCTGATGGTGAAGTTACCATGTTTCCCCATTGCTGAAGCTTTGAATGACCACTTGCAATTTTCACCCAAACATGTTAGATAATATCTTTGATTGCATGATTTCTCAACTTTGTAGTTAAAGTGATTTCGTAATGCATAATGGCAGATTGCAAGTTTTAGTGCTTCTTTGTTCTTGTAAACAGCACCCACTTTCAGTTCCTCTGCGTTAGAGAAGTCTAATTCTTCATCTGAGTCACTGCTACTTACTTGTGCCCGCCTCTATTCATTCTATTCGACTATCTCTTTTCCTATTTGTGATGTTCGTTCAACCATATGTGGGAGGTATACCATGTTCAGATCACACAATATTGAATAAGATGAAGTTGCAGCCAAAATGTTTGATACCTATCACAGAGCAATTGAACACAAATGAATACAATTATAACACGACTATTTTAATGTTGTTCGTATGAACAAAAAAAACATAAACGAATACATAATAACGTTAGACCAAAAAAATATCGACAGAGCTTCTTCAGGAAGGAAATGCATGTGGTTAGTACTCAACGTTGTTGCCATTTAATCCTGGACTGTTCATTTCTGATTCCTCACCAATCTTCACTATTAGTGGATATGCCAATGGTCTGATTTGATTTTTTTTTAATTTCAATATAAAAGGAAAAATTGCTTTCATTATCCATCTTCAGAGGTGGAATATCTTCTTGCATTATGTATTTAATGCTTGCTATTCTGCTCACATCTTTCAAATTCAACGACTTTTTTATATGTAATCTCAAATCTTCAAGATTGGAGTTAACCTTGAAAAGTATATCTAAAATTTGATATTTTTCATAAACCCCTGCATCATTGAAAGATCTGGCATATTTAATCATTGTTTGAACATTTTCCATAGTTCTTGTACACATTTTTCATAGTTCCTGTACACATTTTTCATTTACATATTAAGTAATAGCAAAAATTAAATGAAAAGAATATTGTGCATTTATTTGTTCAAACCATTCAACACATATGATATTGAACATAGATCGTCAGAAATGATTTTTCATTTTTTTTGGCCCTGAATGCGTGATTGTTCCAAAACATTACAATATTATTGGCCTAAGAACACTTGTGAACAATGATGAGGTTAGCCTCCACAAACATGTTAACACTTTTGTACTACGTGCATTTTAATGAACACAAATGAACAGAAATGAAGTGTGTTCGTCATGAATATCCACAGATCTTTTTATTTTCACCAGAATATCGTGAATGCATAAAATCATTTAGAAATGACTAAAGTGTGAACAATTATTTACAAATATAACATAACAATCACACTATATATGATTATGAAGTAGAGAGATTAAATTAGAAACGTTATATATTATTTTTACCTTATCTTTGGTGATCCGTATGAATTATTTGTTGTTTCAAAAGATTTTTTTCCTTCGTTGAAGCAGCATAAAACTCTTGTTGTGCTCCACACATATACTATTCTCACGAGACGTGGGAGTGCGTGCTTGTAAAAATCAGTTTGAATTTTTATTTCCTAGATTTTAGCCTTTTCGAAGTCATTATCTCGTTAGTTATGCCTGATTTTTGCTGACTATTTCTGTCTGTTTAAGCAGTAGTTACATGTTTTAAGGTAACTGTGCATTTTTTAATTTGGAAAGATGATCGAGTGCATATTTAAATGGCTAAACTATCATGTAGACATTTACATCTATAAGGAAACTTTGGTGGGCATATATGCAAATAAGACAGGTATAACAGTCATATATGTAATTTTCTAAATATTCATCTGATATAGATAGGGAAGGGGAAGGCATAACCCAAGATTTCACAAAAGCCTAGTGGGTCAAATCACAACTTTATCACAATTAGTATGCCACTTTTCATATATGCCATCTTAGAAAATATTTGTCAATAATGATACTTAATATGATTTTCTTCCACTAATACCATAATATAAAAAATAAATATTATTTAAGTGGCTTATGTTTCAATTGTTAGGTCTTAGCTCAGATGGTTAAAAGGTTGTTTATTTTGTAAGAGGTTCAAGGATCGATTCCTGTTGATAATAAGTTGACAAAATGTTAAACAAAAAATTTACAAAAAAAATAGTGAAACCCTAATTCCCAAATCAGTAATACGTATCGCCATCAATTTTTTTACATTTTCTCTATGAGTTGTCACCTTGTGGTCAACTTGTAGTAAACAAATAAAGTTGACAATAAGATGATAAAACGTTAAGTCAAATCTTGAAGTCCCAAAAGAAAAAATCATGTCTAAACATAAAATCATGTTTTGTAAAATATGTTTGAAAAGATGTTTTTCTATAATTATTAAATGTTTATGTTTGAAAAGATGTCACCAACAAGCTTAATTTGGCAATCTGAACTCTGCCCTCTTGTCAAATTTTGCCTTGTTATTTTAAAGTTGGGAGGATGAAAGCAATCAAAATTTTCCAAGGCATGCTCTGTTGAGAATGTTACATGACTGAGAAAAATAAGAATGAAAACTTAGCTTGTTTTTATCAGTTTAACTCATAACATTGAAGATAAATTCTGAAAACTATGTATGCCACCTGTGTGAACTTCTGAATCACATACATGAAGCTTCTTCTTGTCACAGTGCTAATCAAAACTACAAAACTAATTCATGGTGCCAGAACCAGCTTGGTGGAGGAGAAATTTCCTGGAAATTGCATGTAATCATTGCCTAGATAGAAATAATAACCTCCAAGAGATTCTCATACATCTATTCAAACATTTCCTCGTCAGTACACAACTCTGAGTCCAAACCATCACTTGAATACTCCATATCCTTGAAAGACGAACCAAAATCAAGTCGGTGTGCCACTTTGGCTCTAGCTTCATTGTAGTATTTTCTACACAAAGGAACCAAGACATATCATCGTGTCTAGGAAAAATAAGAGAGGAAAAATATGAGAGGAAAAAATAGGTGATGTGCCAAAAAAGTTGAAACATAGCCTATATATATGGATTGTATTCTTGGCAACGATTTAAAAACAATGTTATTAATGAGATATCTTTTTTTAGGCTGTCAAAAGAGGAAAAAAATTGTTTGAAGGTAGCAACTCATGTACTTTGTTCAACCAAGTGAGAGTGAGTCAATGTTGGAATTAAATGAATTTTACATGGTTGCACGATCCATTAAACAAACTTTATTTAACTATGGAAGTTATTGAGGTGGTTAATGGATTTTTTTTAAAAACTATATGTAACATCCCGGATATTTTTCGTCGTTAAATGACGATAAATAAATGTTTACACATCAATATATCAAGGTTGATCAAAGTTTGACATAAGATAGATATGAAATAAGCAAAGAAAATGAGAAACATGTTGGACAAGTGGAGTACGAGTGGTGGACAGCCAAGAACGCGTCCTCGTGCCGACCACGTGTACTACACAAACCACCACGTGTAGTATGTTGTTTTCTTGAACAATGTATAAACCAAACAATCGAGAAATCGGGAAAAACTTTCATTTACTTACTTTTCTTCCCAGAGCAAAATAGAAGCAGGGAAGTTGAGAAAAAGAGAGATTTGAGCAAGGAAAGTGGTTTGGATTCTTATTTCTTGAAATCAATCATCCTAAGTGCTAAGGTAAGGATTGCCATAGTTGATTTCAAGTTGATGGTTTGGTATTTACTGAATAGTATGAGATTAATGGATGATTTTAGTTGCTGGAATTGCTGATTATGATGTAGAAGAATTAAAATTAATGTTAGGAATATGTTAGGATGCTTTTATGATGTAAGGTTGATGAAAAGAGATGAAAATCAAAGGATGAAGTAAGGTTTACAAAGGGTTGATTGCTGGAATTTGTGAACCTTGATAATTCTATGTCTTCAATGGAAATGAATGCTGGAAATCATATAATGACATGATTAGAACCTTGAATGGACTAAGGTATATGAATTAGAAGAAGTATTCTTCTAATAGATTGACTTTTGGTAAGACTAGGTTATAATAGAAGGATGAACAATGGTTGACTTGAAGTTGATGAATGATTGTTTTGATTATTCTAAGTAAAGAATGAATGTGTTAATGGTTAGTTAATGCCTTGTATGTTATTAATTACACACAGGAGGATCTTTACGGGTGCTGGGTGGTTTTTGAGCTGTGTTAGCTTATTGCTTTAGATTTGCTTTTCGAGGTAAATGTTCTTACGCTTACAAATTGATTTGTACTTTGCTTTAGTCATTCTCTATATAAATAGAATTGGTCTATAATGACATGCTGAGTTTGCTAGATTCTACATGAACCATATTGATAATGTGATGTTTTGGTTCATGATTGATATGAAATGGAACGTATGTACTGATGGATATATGTATTAGTTGACATATGGTGGATAAGTCTATTCTTATGGTTAATTTAATGTTGATTGATACTTTCTTATGGTTGATTCTTTGTTGATTGATACAAAGTTTGGCTGTTTGGTCATAAGCTTTGAAAAGCTTATTATGTATATTCTTAGGAGCATTACGATGATTATATGTTTAGTTGCTTATTATGTTTGATGTGTTCTTTAGAACATTAATATGATTGGATTATGAGATTGTTTTGGCATGTTGATTATACTTGCTTGTTCTTAGGAGCATTAATATGATTGTATGCTCTTTTGGATATATTGCTGTTTGGTTGATATATGATTGATTGACATGCTCCAGATGCCTTGTTTGATTTCATATGTGAGATTGTGATATGAGAAAGCATATGATTGCTTTATTGAGCATGTTGAGCATTCATGGTTTGAGATATTGATATATGAATGCATTGATCATTTAGTGTTTTGCATTTATTGTGTGACATGGATATTGAGATACAGGCGGGCCTAATTATATTCTGAGAGAGGTCTCGATTCCAATCAGGGACCGATGATTTCAGGCAAGAGCTCGATGTCGTACTGGGTACGTGTGACCTTCGAATTCAACTACCATTTGCGTAAACTTCCCTCCTACAAATGATACTCAAATTCGAAAATCAAATTTTTGATTTAAAATAATATTTAATAAATAATATAAAACAAAATTGAAAGGCATATATAATACATTCATTTTCCAAAACCATTACTGCAAAATTTATAAAACATATGTTGTATCAACATAAATCTTCCAAAAATACAATGTATGCTAAATGCTCACAAATATAGTCATATACATATTTTAAACCCTATTCCAACAAGTACACAACACGCCTTGGCTCTTCTCTCTCTACAATCTCCAAATATTCCGAAGGAATATGCACCTTGTCCTGTTCCAAAATGTATCTTCTTATTTACCTGCCGAGCGTTACAGGCAATATTTGCGTGAGTTATAAACTTATTAAGCAACACAACCACACAGGGTCGACTTCACTCAACATAAAATAATAAGTTCAAATATTATTTTATGGCAAATTATAAATACATTCAGGGTATAGAATAAAGTTATGAACTTCGAATTTACAAAATCACATTTAATTTTATACCCAAGAACAACATTTATCAATTTTTAAAGAGGATACAGGTGAATACGCGGTCTGGCACATACTACGCGCAGTCGGCACATAGTACGCGGACTCGTTCCCACACCGCGTAGTTTTGAAACTTAAAGAACGCGGTGTTATCCAAAGTACGCATGGTCAATTAAAACTACGCGGACTAGGTACCCACCCCGCGTACTTTTGTTAAACTTTTCATCCGAGATACAGGTAAATACGGGGTGTTAGTGTGTACTACGCGGACTCGCCGCCACACCGCTTACCGAGGGACTACACCGCATACTTTCCTGTCACTCAGCCAACATCTAT
>CANYCX011476147.1:0-20389 GCA_948193385.1 Breynia disticha f. nivosa | reverse complement strand
ATCGCTATCGTCTTTCTTCTCCATACCATTATTTACCTTCTCTGCCCTTCAACCGCCGGTTACGGTTGCGCCACTCTTTGGCCGCCTTATCTCCGCCTCCGCTTCCGCCGTCTGAACCGCCTCCAGATAAAGACCCTGTTCGGCCTAAAGGTTTAGTCTTCAACTCTTCAAGTTGTTTAAATTTTGGCTTTATTTTTTCTGTGGGTTTATGAATTTTTGTTGCCTGAAGTTGGGAACTTGTTGATGTTTGTAAAGAGAGTTTTTTTTTGTTGTTGGAGCTTTTAATGAATGTGATGAAATATAGGCGTAGATGACCTCAAGATTTGAGCTTTTCGATCATTTACGTGGATGTAACGAGTCTGCTTTGTATGTTTTGAATTGGATTGTTAATTATTTGAGGGAATTTTAGTTGTGAATTCAGTTGATGTGAATGTGTGGAGTTGAAATTTGAAGGCTTTGCTCAATTAATGTTACCGTTCGAAGTTTAAAATTGTGAAAGTTGAGTCCTTTATTAAAATTGTGATGATACGGTTTGGAGTTTAAGTTTGTGAAAGTTGAGTCCTTTATGATAAGTGTGATGATACAGGTGTGTTTGCGAATCTATCGAGGTTTCAGGACAAAGTTCGGATCTTTCTTGCTGTTCTTTTCTGGTTGTCTTTGTTCTTTTGGGCTTCGGCATGGGATGGAAGGAATGATGGTGGTGGTAGTGGTGGATTAAACAAAAGGTCATGGTTTAGAAGATAACTAGTAAACATTTAAATTTATGTGTATATTTTTAGAGGAATTAGGTTTAGATTATACGTTTACAATTCAGATAAGTCTATAAAGTTGATCAGTGCAGTATTTATTTGTCAATTAATTGACTTCAGAGAACATTGAAGGAATAGTTAAATAAGAATGCTTCCTCATTCATGTTTCTAATGTAGAGCTCGATGATCAATGATCTGCAATGCTATGTTCCTGCAAGTTAGAATGATCTGCCATGTTATATGTGATGAGTTAGTTGTAATTTTATTAAAGAAGAAAAACATGATGTAAAGACTGGGCTCTGAGATGATCTTGATTTTTCAAGGCCTTCTCAATGATGGGAAATATTAGTTGGCTGAAGCTGGTGGAACAGAGGTAATTGATGTGATAGTCATTGTAATGCTTACTTCTATAGTTCCGTCTCTTTTATCATGTATTTTTTTAATACCGCTCTTCCTCCCATGTATTTTCTATGGGTGCTGATAGTTATTATCATCATGTCTTTTCATAATTGTGGTGATGATTAATGGCTTCAATTTGATCATGTGCAAGTTTCTTTAGTCTCCCAGTAAGGTATAAATTCACATTCCTCCCTCTTCATAGTCTTCCCTTAACAGAGCTAGGAGAGAGATTCTTTCTGTTAGAAAATTAAAGTGTTTTCAGAACAATATATACTTGCTTGGAACATACACTACTTTGGTTAAACACGAACTTAAAATCATAAACATGCTCTTAAGGAGTTCCTCTACACCAATCTTGGATTCCTAGCTTCCCCATTCCTAAGACTCCTCTCCCGCAGGTCCTTCAAAGAACCAAATCTGTTTCTTCAGCTGGCTACTTTCATTCTCATCAATTTTCCATTGATGAACAAGCGAAGAAACAAGTACAAGGAAACATTGGCCGAAGAAATAAGAAGAGCACACATGAATTACCAATAAGCAAAAAACAGCAGATAAAAAATGAGGACGACAGTGGTTGAAAACAAGCACCGAAATTTGGTTCAAGAATTCAAACACGGCTTTCGAATTCAGGGTTGATAGAGTAGCCATTGATGGCGTGGAAGAAGGTTGTGGGGTGCAGACACTCACGCCAGTGATAGGTGGTGGAATATGGAGTGGATATCGCGGCGGGATTTGTGGTGGCGGCTGTGGCTACAGAGGATCAGATGGTGGAGATTTGGCTAAAGCAGAGAAGTATACTGGAAATAATCTTTCACTTTTGAGTCTTTCTTCACAAACTGATAAAGCTGTTAATGATTTCACTATATTATGGAGTCAAGCTAAATCAAGAAAACAAAAATTACAGATTAATTAAACACAGCAAGCTTTTCAAGACCTAATTAATAGAAACCGGTAATCATCTGGGGCCTGACAGTTGGACATCTGACAGAAACGCCTCACTGTTGTAATCAATGAGACCTAAACTGGAGTTCTCTTTGCTGTTCCGTTTAACAAATTGAGAATAACGAACAGATTGAGAAAAAGGTGGTGGCTCAGGAACTTCACAGAGACCCTCAAGCATTTGAACCACCTTAGTCATTGGTGGTCTTGATTGCATATCATCCTGTATGCACCATAATGCAACTTTTATTGCTGTGATTACCCTCTCATCAGCTTCATCGATCTCCAGCTTTGGATCAATGATTTCTTTCAGTTTTCCTTCCTCCAGCATCTTGAAAGAATACGAAGGGAAATGAGACTTCTCTGAACTTTCTGAGGAATCATAGTTTTTCCTGCCCCCAATGATCTCAAGCAAGACTATGCCATAGCTGTAGACATCAGTTTTTTCGGATATGGGGTGATTTCCGATCCATTCTGGCGCGAGATATCCCCTAGTACCTCTTACCGTAGTGTAAACAAGACTGTCGTCCCGGTTCATTAGCTTCGCTAAACCAAAATCTGAAACTTTTGCAACAAAATTATCATCCAGAAGGATATTTTCTGGCTTTATATCACAGTGTACAATCTTCACCTCACATTCCTCGTGCAGGTAAGCCAAACCTTTTGCTGTACTCAACGCGATGTTGAAACGTGTGTTCCAATCTAGGAAGGAGCTCTCTTCTTTGCTCTTGAAGATCCATTTATCCAAGGACCCTTTTCCGAAGTACTCGTAAACAAGAAGGCGATGCGCACCTTCGGCACAGAAGCCTTTTAGTTTAACCAAATGAACATGATGAATACTCCCGATGATATTCACTTCGGCGCCGAATTCCTTCTTCCCTTGTCCAACACCCTCCAGTTTTTTGATAGCTAATCTTGTACCATCAGTAAGAACACCCATGTAGACTGAGCCAAACCCTCCTTGTCCAATCTTCATAGAGAAGTTCTTTGTTGCTTTGCACAGATCACTGAAGCTGTAACGCAGAGGCATCCCGGTAAAATTGTCCAGGAAATTATCCTCCTCCAAGTTTTCTGGAGGAAATTCCATGAAACTTTTCTTCTTGCGGTAATACCAGATGCCTAAATATATCATACCAGCAATAACAACCACTGATGCACCAACTATTATTGAAATCAACATTGCATGTTTTCCTCCATCTCCACTTATCATATTTAGTCTATCGCGCGAGATCTTCACATACGAAAGATATCCATTTGATCCATCTAAAGCACGAGTTAAGCTTCCTAACTGATCAAACATAAAGCAATTACCTGTGCTCTCTTCAAAAAACATTGCAGTACAAGAACAGTTTCGAATGCAACCTTCTCTGCATGCATTCAAATTCGACTTCAAGGAGGGTTTAACAAATGGAAGTGCAGAATAATCAAGTTTCTCGCCAACATAGAAGAGCTCGACAGAAGTTTGGGAGCTATTGCAACTTGAGGTGACAGGAGGTTTGCAATTGAATTCAGAGTTCAGAAGTGCGGGGCACTGACACCAGCTATCAAAATAACAAACATAATATCGATCACAAGGCTCAGGGATTCTGCAAGGATTTTGCGGTATTTTAACTGCTTCAGGCGTAACTGACCTTCCCATCTGAAGATTGTGGAACTCTATCGTCCCGCGAGAACCTAAGCTGACAGACCACGTAGCATTAGGATCCGCATTGTCAGAGAACCTGAACTGCCAAAGTAAAATTCTTGCTTCATCATAGAAATTCCAAAAATTGGACTCCAAACTTGCAGAGTGAACCCTACCTTTGACACTACTATTAGTCTTTCTACTCTCATTTGCCAAGGACCAATACACCTGCGGAGTTTCGTACCCTGCAAACAAAATCAGATCGCCGGATTTGATTTCAAGAAAACAATACAAGTTATTCTTATATGGAAAGCTTTTAAGTCTCATCCCTTCCACAAATTCCTGCCCTGGCAAAAGTGTATCAGTAGGATGGCTAAAACTCTGCCAAAGAACATTTCCATTCTCACCAAGCAACACCAAATCGCCGGATTCCCTCAATTCCACAGAACTAACTCTTTGTTCTTCTGTATCTGCAGACCAGGCTAATTCATCTCCCTTTTCCAAATAAACCTTTCCATCTTTGCTGAAGACAAATTCATCTGAATTGCTAATCAAATTTCCCCTATTTGCAGTCCAAACTACTTTTCTACTTTTCAAGTGAATGACAACAAGTAAATAAGAATGGACATCAAGGCCAGTGAAGAATCCAAGACCAAAACTTGAGTTTTTTGATAGCAAGAATATCCCTTCATTTTCCACCCAATCCATTTGGGATGTTTGGAAACCAGGATTTATGTGTCCAATTTGTTGCACACCACCAATACATTTGTTCAAAAATAGCAGCATGGGCATACATAATAGCAAGACACTAACTTGGAACAACCCCATATTTTAACTTCAAAACTTTCCCTATCTAAATTCCAAACCCTCAATAAGCCTGTCAAGAACAGAACTTTTTGGCCTCTTATTTAATCAGAACCAAGTAAAATCTCAAAAAAAAAAAATGAAAAACTGGAAATAAACATAAAAGTTACAAACTTGAGCTGCAGAGATACAAAGAACTTCAACTATAAAAGTACGCATTCATTAATGGAGAGAGAAAAAGCTGAAGCTTGCACGAAAAGGTGAGAAGAAAATAAAGACTGACCTCATCTTTATAACAGAAAGGCTTTGCATACTGGTTTTTATTTCGAATTTGGACAAAAGTAAAGAAGCAAATGGTTTGTTTCACTGCTTTTACTTCAAGTAGCGACAGAGAGGATTTTGCAGATTGAAAGAGAGAGACAGAAGGGAAAATGAAAATGATGTGTCAGCTAAAGATCCAATACAATGTTGCAAGTCTTTCTATTTCAGCTAATCTGAACTGAAATTGATTATGACTTGCCTTGTCGGATTATAGTACCGTAGGCGTAGGTTTCCGACTATGGTAATAAAATAATAATTTGTAGTGTCTATCGGGAGGAATCGGCGAGAATATCTGTAGGCTCGGCACTCCAATTAGTTTGGTAAGGGAAATATATACTGTAAAAAGAGACGGTATTATAGAAATAGGTACGATAAGCACGGTTGTCTTGTTTTCTTATTTTTAGGCTAAATTTGGTTGTAAATATTGGAGTCACTTTGGTGCTGCTCATTTAAATTTGGAATTGTTGTAGAAATATTTGTTACAAAATGTATGGGAAAAAATAGATAAATTTTAATATGAGGACTTTTATGAGGGGACTTATTGAGGCTCATTCTTTATTTAACTGAAACTGTGCAGATTATGTAAAATTAAAACTGTATTTACTGAATAAATTAAAGATCTAGATTTATTTTTACCGAATCTAATGGTCATAATGCATTGCCTCATAGTAAAAGAAAAATATATTTGTTGACAAGAGATCCATCCCTAACCGACCTTTATTAGTCAATGTCAACCCCACCAACAATCCCACTATTTGCAATTAGATTTCTATTTGAATTTCCATTACTTATCCACCAACCAATGGGTGTCACTATCATCTTAGTAGTGTGAATGATTTGTTATATTATTTCTTACAAATATTATTATTTATAATTATTGTCGTTAGAGACAGTCAAATTGAAGACAAAAATACGAACAACTCTTTGAAACCTCCTAACCCAAAAAGTGAAAGCCAATAATTCCCCATAAATTGATAGAACACGCACACACACTCTCTCTCTCTCTATATATATAATATATATATATAACAGTTTGTCGCAAAAGAATATTTTAAAATAATATTTTTTGTTTTAATAATCAATAATTAGTCGCCACTACTTAATGACTTTAGGCTTACGAACAAGTCACCAATTGCTAGACTTGCTTACGGACGAATAGGTTTGCTTATGAATATAAACATAAAATTGCGATTATAATGAGTTTAGGTTCATCGCTCACCAATAATACATATTTTTTAACTACAAATTATGTTATTATGGTATAAAATCGTCAATTCTACGAAGTTATTATGGTTATGGTAGTTTTGTTATTTAAATGTTACAACTCAATAATGTATCATATCATACTATAATTTAATAAACAATCCATATGAATTTACAAAACAAGCTGAGTGTAAGTTTCTTGAAATTGATGTAGCAGGTAATCAACTTTCTTTAAATACATACGCAGCAGGTAAATTCACTTTTCTTGGTTGACACGATGGGAGTAGGTTAGTTTAGATTTGACATATGAATCCATCTTCATCTTTTCATCAAGGAAATAAAGAAAACCATGAACATGATAAACCAAATTTTACCAAATAATTTCTTCTTCCAAATGACTCAACAGCTTTTACATGATAACTAAACTCATTTTGTGTCTCATCTAAGTGCTTATGAGGAATCAGTATATAGATAAACATGAAACTGCAGAAGTCTACAATATTCAGTTCCTGCACAATGTAACAAAACCTGGCCAATTACCGTCTCTTCCTAACAAGTACGGCTTGGTTTTCCTACATACATCCATATCTATCATCAACGAAATTAACACTAGAGTTGTTCAACGAATCCCAAATGTCAGTAGATTAAGAGATATTACAGAGACTAAACATGATTGACGATAATTTCGGAAGCTCAAACGAAGATGCGCGGACTGCTGCTGCTGAGCATCACCTGCCCCAGTTGGTCGACTTTACGGCTTTCCTTTAGTTCCTCGGATTCTGTCTTGCCATTCTCACCCGCGGGAAAGTTCCATTGTCCATCAGTATTCTCAGTATCTAATTTCTCTGGAAAGTTGCATTGGCCATCAGCATTCTGAGTATCTAATTTCTCTGGAAAGTTGCATTGTCCATCAGCATTCTGAATATCTAACTTCTCTGGAAACTTGCCTCGTCCATCAGTATTCTGAGTATCCAATTTCTCTATGTTTTCTCCGGATGGAAGAACTGCACCATAAGGATTTAGTTTGTCGGCTTCGCCATTTTCTTGTGAAATCACTAAATCTGGTCCAGGAACACCCTCTGCTTTTTTCTCTCCGTTTTCAGTTGCTTCATCAGAACCTGGTTCCCCAGTAGGTTTGTCAATCGCTGCTGCCACAGCACTGGAAGCTTCACTATTCTCGGCCTTCTTTTCTTCCACAATAGTCTCGGCAGCCTTGTCATCTTCTTGGACCTCAACATCCTTGTCAGCTTCTTCTGTATTGGTTTTCTCAGCCTCTGCTGTTTTTTCACCCTGGTTCTCCTCAAATCCCTCTCTATTCTTTTCACCCTCAGCCTTTTCTTTATCTGATGCCTCTGCATCTTGCATTTCAGAATCTTTCTCACCATCGGCCTTCTCAGGAGCAGATTCCGCTTTGTTCTCATCTTTCTTTGAAGCCAATGATTTTCGGCCCCTCTTTTTCACGGGCTCCTTTTCTGGTGTTGGGGCTGCCTTGAATTTTCCGCTGATTCTAGCAGATCTCCTTGGGGCATCTCCCGTACCCCAGTCAAATTCTGATATTGCAGGATTACCAGGATGTGATTTCAGATACTGCTCCAACCGTTTCTTGTTATTGATCTCTTCACCAGTTGGCGCGATAAACATGATTCTAGTCTTCCTTGGTGTCCCTACTCTTTTCGGAAAGAACTGCAACAAGTAAGATGGGAAGTCATAAAACATGAGCCTTGATCGGTTCAGCACAGCACCAGAAGTTTCCATGTTCATTTTATTGTTATTTACTTTACTACAAATTGGAAAAAATAGTGAGAAACCATATGGCATTGAAAGCAACAAAAAAAAGAACCACTAATAAGCGCAACTCATTTTTTTTCTGCAGCCAATATCTTAAGATTACCTCGAGTACTCAACCCACCGATAGCACAACCTTATGATACATGTAACATCCTCAATTGTAAATAAGAAAGAACATACACTTATTCTCCAACTCCGCGACTTTAAAACAATTTATATACAATATATCAGCTGATGAACATGAACAAACCACTTAACCTGAGGCTGTCACATTCTGTATACATCTAGTGCATCACATAAATTGAGAAACAAGAATTATTAATAGACAATAAAAAATCCATTTCTTGACAGCAAAATCAACAGAACAGAACGACCACTAAAGGAAGATAAACGAAAGAGAAGGGTGGCAGAAAATTAAAAGCGCATTTTTTGAAATCAAAACATGTCCTGTAAAACTGAGGCTAGGAAATGAATCAAAACGAAGACAAGTAAACAGTCGAAATATGGAAGCTCATCTGTTCTGAAATGTAAATTTAGAGTAATTTATTTCAATGGAGAACAAGGAAATCCCAAATCAACCACAAAAACAAAAATTACTACCAGGATTACAAATTTTTACACAAACCCTAATTTTAAAAATTCAACAACACCCAACATCACTCACCAAATTCAAACCTCATTACACAAACAACAAGAAGAGAAAAATATAAACATCCAATACCCAGAAAAGAAAAACACATAATTCATCAAGCAAAGCAAAGAACTTCATAAGCTACAAAAAAAGTAAAAAAAATAGAGAGAACAAAAAAGACCTTCTTTTTCCATGAAGGTGGAGCTGATAACTCAAGAAATTCTTCCTTAGCCTCCATTTTTTTCTTTCTGCTGCAAAACACAGAAACTGTTTCTTCTCTGTTGTGTTAGTTTATATTGGCGTGGTGTCACTAGGACAGAAACCGACTCTCCCTTGCGTTGTTTGTTGCAGTTTCCTTGTTTATGTTTGTCGTTTTCTTTCTTATCTGAATTATAATAATACTTTTTTATTATATTTGATAGTATTGATTCCAGATCTGAGTCGATACTGTCACCTTCCTGGTACCATAGATTGAATGAAATATCTAGAGTTTTCATTTAAAATCCTCCGTTCATCTTCTGCCACGTTAGTTTTTAGGAAAGCTGATCGCCTCGTGTTTCATATCTCATCATTTCCTGTGGTGTGATCTTAATCTTACACGTGGTGGATGTAAAAAGAAAGAAATCTGAAAATAGATTTTTACATCATTGTAGTTGAGGTAGACAACTCCATTCAAATTATTCACTATCGATATAAAGGAGGCATGAATTTGTCGGTAATACTGTCTCTCTTTTCGTATTTTATTCTTTAGTAATTTTGATTCATTTATTGATCATATTTACCGTTAAACTTAGATACGGACAGGGTTTACTTATCGTTAGGAGTGGCATAATCGAACCGAACAAATAAACCGAACTGAACCGAAGTGAATTTGGTTTTTTTAGTTTGGTTTATTTGGTTTATTCTGTTCTATTTGTCGGTTTGTTTGGTTTATTCGGTTCGGTTTCGATTTTCATTTTTTGAAAACCGAACAAACCGAATAAACCAATTTTTTTTAAAAATTAAAAAATTATATATTTTTTAAATATGTTAATTTAGTTGTTTGAATTATTAATTGGATTTTTTATTTAAATTTTAGTTCAATATTAATCTAGGCTTGAAATAAAATAGATAAATCGTAATTAAATAAAAAAAGATGAGTAAATACTTTAAAATAAGTAAAAAAATTCAAAAAATAAATAAAAGGAAATTATTTCAGTTAAACCAAACAAACCGACCACTACTAAAATTCGGTTTGATTTATTAGGTTTGTATAAAGACTTCAGTTTATTCGGTTTATTGACATTTGGGTTCGGTTCAAACTGAACCAACCCAACTGCCACCCCTGCTTATGATGGTGTTACTTTACTTGCAATGGCGGAAGATAGCAATTTACCTTTTTATATCTTCAATCTATTATCTATACCTAGGATATTTTGGTGTCCATCTTTCTCTACTGTCGAATACCAAGTAGGAATGTCCCAAGTATGTTTCAAGATTATCTTCATTGACATGTATGCCTCGTCTTCTGCAACAGCTTCAACTATATATATCAGTCGTCCTACTTGGGAAGCATATCATGGACTTGTTGTAGTAAACTTTTTGGCCGGAAGTACAACAAAATACATCTAAGAAAGCTTCGATCAGGCGTTGTTAGTGCAGGATTGTCTGCGAAGAACACGAGATATCTGTGGTGCTCCCTTGCTGCCTGTTTCTATTTGTCATTATTAGTTAATAACTTGTGACCATGCATAGTTCCAAAAGGAAAGGCGAGAGTGGATCACCCTGCCTAACTCCAGATGGAACAAACTCCTTCGCAGATCTATTCTATAGAATTGGCATTCTTGTGGATTGAATGCCAGCCCATTATAGTTATGACACCAGGCATAGGTAGCCAGAACTTTAACATAATAACATTGCTACTCTCCTTAATGAAAATCTAGCGAGTATCGTATCGTATGTTTAGAGGTGGAAAATGGTTTGAAATCACCGATTCCAATTCATAGAACCTCGATTCGGATAGTTCGATTTCGATTCCATTTTTTCAACCCTACGTATGTGTTCTCCAGGTTAACTTTGAGAGCCGTAAATCCATATTTTCTACGTTTGCCTTTCATGGTATGAAGTAATTTCTGCATAATAACACATTGTCAGTTATATTTTTCCCTGAATTGGGCACATTTTTTGTTAAATTTTAATACGAGGAGTTTGGGGGAGGGAGACTCGTTGAGTCCTTTTTTATTTTATTGAAACTGTACAGATTATATAAAATTAAAACTGTTTTTTTTGAAAAATAAAAGATTCAGATTTATTTTTACCGAATTTAATGGTTATACTTTATTACCTCATTATGTTCTTTTTGTAAGAGACTCGTAGTAAAACTTCACACATTTTTTAAGCTTAACAACTACTCCCTCTGTTTTAAAAGAAGTATAGTTTTAGCTTTAAAATTTTGTTTTAAAATAAATGTAGTTATGCATTTTTATCACATTTCTTTCTTAAAATGCTCTGACTTAAAGTTTCAATGTTAGTTATTCATTAATTATGATCTTATTTCTCTCAAAATAAATTATAGACAATATAATCATTTTATAATTTATTAAAAATCTTTTTTAATATGTGTGTCAATTTTTTAAATTATATATTTATTTTTAAAACAGGGGAGTATTGCTTTATGATGATTTTGAAGAAACAACTAAGATATTGCATGAGGTCGCATCAACCACGTGCAGTGAGAGTGAAATCACACGAAACTTTGGAAGAGGAACTGACAAAGACGGGAAATACGAGGCGACCAGCTTTACTCAAAGTGAGGTGGGAGAAGACGAACGGAGGAAACTTAAACGAAAAGTCTACATCTCACTCAACCTTTGGTACCACCGAGGTCACTATATCATCTGCAATTCGTGTCAAACATATAAAAAAATAAAAAAATCAGATAACAAAGAAAGCAGCCAAAAAAACAGACAAAAACATTAACAAAGCAATTCAAGCAACTACAACGAACAGCATAATAAGCGACAGTCTTAATTGTCTTACGCCAAACCGGTATAAACTAACAAAATAAAAACAAAGAGAATACCAGTTTTTTTTTTGTGTCCTTCAGCAAGAAAATGGCTGCCAAGGAAGAAGTTGTTTCTCTTGAGTTACCAGCCCCTCCTTGGAAAAAAATGGTTTTTTTTCTCTCTATTTGATTTCCATCCTTTGTATTTCTTTCGTAGTTTATAAAGGTCTTGGCTTTGCTTGAAGAATTATTTTTGTTGTTTCAAATGTTTTTTTGGTTGTGTTATGAGGTTGGAGTTTGGTGAGAGATATTGGGTGTTAATTAAAATTATGGTTTGTGTGAAATTCGTAATCTTGTGTTAATTTTTGTGTTTCCTTGATTGACATTTTTAATTTTCTGCCCTGTTTTCTCATTTTAGTCGTCGTTCCATGTTCTGTTGATTTTTCCTTAACAAGCGAACAACTTTTTGGCGGACATAGGGAGAAGGGACATGAAATCATAGGAATTGACACTCCAGTGGTTTGGATTTTCTATTTGATATTAGTAATTCTTTTCTTCCCTTGATGTGTTGCACCAGATGTATACAGAACGTGTCAAACTGAGGTTAAGTAGTCTGTTCGTGTTCATCAGCTAGTGATTTTAACATGAATAATTATTCATTTGTTCTTATATAAACTCTAGAATGTTGCATGTATCATAAGGTTTTACTGTCATTGCGTCGAGTACTTGACTTAATATTTAAGATATTGGCTATAGAAAAAAAAATGAACAGCATTTAATGATGACTGTGTTATATTTATTTGCTGTGGAGTCGGGTGAGACTGTCTAGTTGTAATCTTCTTTCCTGATATATGTTTTCGATTGTCAGTTGCTTGCAGTGACATTTGTTAACCGATAGTTCTTTCTTATTTGTAATTGAGTAATTAACAAGAACAATGAGCATAGAAATGAAGTCTCATGTTTTATGACGTTCATTCTCATTTTCTTGCATTTAAGAGTAGGGAAGCTAAGGAAAACTGAAATCATGTTTATTGCGCCAACTGGTGAAGAGATTAATAACAAGAAACAGTTGGAGCAGTATTTGAAATCACATCCTGGTAATCCTGAAATTTCGGAATTTGACTGGGGTACTGGTGAGACCCCAAGGAGATCAGCTAGAATCAGCGAAAAAGTCAAGGCAACCCCAACACCAGAAAAGGAGCCCGCAAAAAAAAGAGGCCGAAAATCATCAGCTTCAAAAAAAGTTGAGAAAGAAGCTGAATCTGATCCCAAGAATGCAGATGGTAAGAAAGATGCTGAAATGCAAGATGCAGAGACATCAGGTAAAGAAAAGGCTGAAGGTGAAAAGGATAAAGAGAGACTTGATGAGAACCAGGGTGAAAAATCAGCAGAGGCTGAGAAACTGGATACAGAGAAAGCTGACAAGGATGTAAAGGTCCAAGAAGGTAGCAAGGCTGCCGAGACTATTGCAGAAGAAAAGAAGACTGAGAGGAGTGAAGCTTCTGGCGCTGCCCAGACTATTACAGAAGAAAAGAAAACCAAGAATAGTGAAGCTTCTGGTGCTGCCGAGACTATTGCAGAAGAAAAGAAGACCGAGAATAGTGAAGCTTCTGGTGCTGCCAATACTATTGCAAAAGAAAAGAAGACCGAGAATAGTGAAGCTACTGGCGCCACCGAGACTATTGCAGAAGGAAAGAAGACCGAGAATAGTGAAGCTTCTTGCACTGGGGCAGCAGTGAAAGTCGTATCTACTGGAGAAGCAGGTTCTGGTGAAGCAACTGAAAATGGAGAGAAAATGGCAGAGGGTGTCCCTGGACCTGATTTAGCGACTTTACAAAAAATTGGTGAAGTCGAAAAAGTGAATCCCAATGGAGTAGTTCCTCCATTTGGAGAAACCAAAGAGAAATTGGATCCTCAGAATACTGATGGACAATGCAACTTTCCCGCAGGTGAGAATGGCAAGAAAAAATCTGAGGATGTAATGGAAAACAGTAAAGCTAACCAACTGGGGCAGGTGATACTAAGCGGCAGTCCGTGAGTCCTTCTGTGAGCTACTGAATTTATCGTCTATCATATTTAATTTCTTTGTATTATCATTAGGTCTTAATCTACTGAGATTTCGTATTAAATTGATAACTCTAGTTATAATCTTGTTGATGATAGATGTGGATGCATGTAGGAAAATCCACCCTTACTTAGGAATAGGCGGTAGTTGCCATAGCTTTTGTTACATTGTTCAGGAACAAAATATTGCAGACTTCTGCAGTTTTCTCAGACTATTTTTATCAGTATTTAGACTACCTATTATATGCTCATGCTTCATTTTATCAATATTCTGAATTGGAACTGATTGATCCAAATATTATGTTCACATTTGCCGGCGTTCCAAGAGAATTGTGTTAATGTCAGGTGAAGGTTGCCGGAAAGGTTACAAAAAATATGCACAGTTCAATTTCCTTTCTCATGGAATCAGGAAGAGAAGTAATGAAAACCAGAAATGTGAAGCCAAAAAGGCATAATCATGATAGTAAAGTAAGAATCTATGCCAAGGGATATTAAAAGTTTCTTTCTTCTTTGAAATAAGGTTAAGAATCTTCTTTCCAAATCGTTTTGCATGAGGCTAAGAATCTTTTGATGGTCTCTTTGTGGTGTTTAATGGCATGCTGCACGTTAATGGCATCCTGCACGTAACAAGAATTGGATTTTCATCCGAAGGGTTTACCTTTTCAGAACTTTTATGTTGAAAAAGACTGTTGCCTTCCACTTTTTTTTTTACAAATGGCATGCACTTTCCCTGTTAATTCTCTCTCTAGATTCATGGATTTTTCATCTTTTGTTTTCTGGATTCTACTAATCTCCTTTGTTATTTCTTCCAATGGTATGTGTCACTTTCTGGACTCATATTTATTTCACTTTCCTTTTCGCTCCTGATATTGCCTATAAGTTCATCAGAGTTTACTTGAACGAAGTATAAAAATGCAGCTGTTTCTGGACTCATATATATTGTTCTGGATCTTACGTAATGCTTTATTTTCTTGTTGTGTTGAAACCTTAATTGCCCTGATCCTGACACACGTTTATTTCTTGTGTCCTGCAATTTTTGCAGTGCATGCTTTTACAGGAACGTATGGAGTAAACTATGGCAGGATATCAGATAATTTGCCGCCTCCAACAGCTGTAGTGACACTCCTCAAAGCTGCCAGGATAAAGAACATCAGAATCTACGACGCAGATCAGGAAGTTCTCAAGGCCTTCAAAGGATCCGGCATTGAAATAATTGTTGGACTTGGGAACGAGTATTTGAAGGACATAAGCATTGGTGAAGATCGTGCGATGAATTGGGTGAAAGCAAATGTTGAGCCATTTCTACCAGGCACTAAAATTGTTGGAATAGCCGTAGGGAATGAGATACTTGGCGGAGATGATCATGAACTGTGGGAGGTCTTATTGCCTGCCGTGAAAAATGTTTACGCAGCTCTTCAGAGACTCGGTCTGTCAAAGACTGTTGAGGTCTCAAGTCCGCATTCAGAAGCCGTCTTTGCCAGTTCATATCCTCCATCAGCCTGTGTTTTCAAGGAAGATGTTTTGCTGTACATGAGACCACTTCTGCAGTTCTTCTGGCAAATTGGTTCTCCATTTTACATAAACGCCTATCCTTTCCTAGCCTACAAGAGTGATCCTGAGCATATTGACATGAATTATGCTCTTTTCAAGTCCAATCCCGGCATTCTTGATACAAAGACTAATCTGCACTATGACAATATGTTTGATGCTCAGGTCGATGCTGCTTATTTTGCCTTGGAAAAAGCTGGGTTTCCCAAGATGGAAGTTATAGTTTCCGAAACGGGTTGGGCGTCTCGTGGAGACGAAAATGAAGCCGGTGCTAATCTGCAGAATGCTAAGACATATAATCTGAACATGCGTAAAAGATTATCTAAGAAGAAGGGGACTCCATATAGGCCAAAAATGGTGGTTAAAGCTTACATATTTGCGTTGTTCAACGAGAATTTAAAGCCCGGACCAACTTCTGAGAGGAACTTTGGACTGTTTAACCATGATGGGAGCATTGCTTATGACATTGGTTTCACAGGCATTTCAGGGGCTTCATCACTTCGTCATTTTGTTAACTTTTCCTTACCGATTGTTTTGGCAGTTTGTTCTGCAATTCTTCTTCTTTCAGCTTCATAATTTCATAAAAATCCTTACACATTTTTTATATGCGTAACATATACATGACGATACAACCACGATTTATTTGTAAAAAGGCTTCAGGTTCCTGAACTAATTTCTGACAGTTGTAACAAATGAACGCGCAAATGATTTATTCTTATGAATTAGTTCTGACAATCGACTCCTAAACTTGCTGATATGCCAATTATCTCCACTGAAATGTATCAGATTCTTATAATTAAATTCAAGAATCGATAAGCAATAAACTGTCATTTTCAGATTTACTTTTCTCATTTTAAACTTACTGTCAAGAACTGAAGCAAGACGAGCGTAACTTCTTCACCATTTTACTGTGGCGATTGAAACTGAATTTGCCTATAAACCCATCTCACTTTTATTGAAAGCAAAATGAAGCAGGAGGTCAGAGAAACTGTTTGAATGATCAAGACTAATTCCAAAGGAAGCACTCGTCTAAGTTCTCATTTATCAAGTCCACAGAAATTTCCATCTTCGGAAAGTTGGTTATAGTCGATGGCCAATAAGTCTAGCTTGTGAATTACTCCGTTGCAGGTAAGTCATCCTCATTAGAATATTCAAACCTCATGTGATAGGGAACTTCATCTGAAGCCTCACCTGATTTCATACTTATTGACTTCCTACACAATTGTCTTTCCAAACACGCTAGAAAATTGCTCTTTCATACCAATCTCTACTCTAAGAACCGAACCGATAAATCGAATCAAACCAAAGTGAATTTGGCTTTTCGGTTTGGTTTATTCGGTTTATTCGGTTTTATTAGTCAGTTTATTCGGTTTGGTTTCGGTTTTCATTTTTGAAAACCAAATTAACTGAACAAACCAAATAAACCGAAATTTTCAATAAAATTTTATATATATATATATATATATATATATATATATATATATATTTTAAATAAGTTAATTTATTTGTTTGAATTATTAATTAGAATTTTTATTTAAATATTAGTTCAATATTAGTCTAGACTTAAAATAAAATGGTTAAGTTGTAATTAAATTAAAAAAAAGACAACTAAATACTTTAAAATATGTAAAAAAATTCAAAAAATAAATGGAAGGAAATTATTTCGGTTAAACCGAACAAACCGACTACTTAACCGAACTAAAATTCGGTTCGTTTGTTTAGTTTGCATAAACACTTCGGTTTATTGGTATTTCGGTTCGGTTCAAACCGAATCAACCGAAAGCCCACCCCTACTCTACTCAATTGTAATTAGGGGGTGTAAATTCTTTTTATTAGTGTCGTAATCATGTTATATTATCGATGAACATAAAAATTGTGAACATTAAAATTCGTGTCATTAGTTTCGTGATTGAGATCATCATGGAAGAAAACAAAAGGGTACCTCATATTTTACGTTATAATGCCCCATTGCCCTTTTTTTTCCATACTATTTTTAGTTCAACGTTTCCACTGAACTAGTTATATTTTTGGGAATAATTATCAGGCAGAATTGGTACAAACAAAATACACATAGAGACAACTCATTTACCGCTTTATCGGGCAAGCAATAAACTCTTGGAACATACTACAGTCCCTTATACCGAAGAGCAGACACCCTCTTTAAAAAAATTTCTTCATCTGTTACTATAATTGTATAATCACAAATCATATTATCGTTTCATAAATTAACACCTTTAATTGTAATAAAAACTTCTAAACAAAATCAGCACAAGTCAAGCTATACGTGCAAGTTGTGTTCATATGAGCCTTACGCGGACAAGTCATATATGCGTTCTGATTTTGCTCGACTATATACCTATTATCGCTCCTTGCATTAAAGTCTACACAGCAACTTCGACTTTCCTTCGGAAAAAATAAAGTCAGCAATTATAGACTAATCTCTCCTGTGCCAATAAAGACCGGCGTTCAGTCTCACTTTCTACGCCGGTGCCGAGTCACCACTCCTCTACCACGTCAAACCCTCGTTCCATAAGCCTCCTCCAACCAACACTTCACAATCTCTATATAGTGTCCCTTCCTACCATTTCATTTTCACAGCTCACATACAAATTTCATTGCACATCACAACAAATCTACTGAACATTTTCTAGATTATTTCTTTCTTCTGTTTGAGATGGCAAGGCTTACTGGTGTAGTTTTTGGTTTACTTGTATTGGCATTGTCAGAATATGCAGCAGCACAAACAGTTCATGTTGTTGGAGACAGCCAGGGATGGACAGTGGGAGGTCCTGATTTATATGTTAACTGGGCTAGAGGCAAGACATTTGCAGTTGGTGATGTTCTAAGTAAGTTAGTTCTCTCTCAATTCTTAGTTTCATCTCGATTGGTTATCTTAATTTAATGATGATTCTTTGTTTGTTCTGCAGCATTCAATTTTGCAACGAATGAACACGATGTCCTGAGAGTTCCAAGAGCATCTTTCGATTCCTGCAGTGAATCTAATGGCATTGGAGACATAATCTCAACTGGTCCACTTAACATTACACTCCAAGCTGCCGGCGAACATTACTATATTTGCACCGTCGGACGTCACTGTGCTGGCGGACAAAAATTGGCAATCACTGTTTCGGGAACTCCTGGAGCTTCACCTCCTAATGGTACTCCTACACCTGCTACTCCAACTACTCCAGCAACACCTTCGCCGGCAAGTAATACACCAGATGCCTGTGCTCCCACTCCTAATGCCTCCACCACTCCTGGCTCCCAGGGTCCTAGTTCTGCTACTTCACCTCCTCCACCAGGGTCTTCTTCATCCAAGGCTTTGGCTAGTGGCTTGGTCTCTTTTGGAGCTATTCTTATGGCTCTGTTGTTTTAGATATTATAGTTTTGTGTTGGACCATTTATGATTTATTGTATTGGTTTGGTCCATTTGTTTGATTTTCAGAATTTTGTGATGTTTACAGGGATGAGTATTGAGTTCAGAGTTTTACAGCGATTATTCTTTTGTATTACAGAGTTTCATTTGGAATAAAATTTGCACTTTATAGCAGAATTTATGTATAAATTGCAAATAAGATTAACTAATTCAGATTAATTTTTGTTTAATGCGAGTGATCATAATATTTAGTTAAAGATCGCTTATGATTTATGGACGTTAAAAGTGTTGAATAAGATCTCAGTATCACGTCCTGTGAACAATAACCTTCCACATTCTTTCCACAATACTCCAATATTTTTGGAAGAGCAAAGAGTTAAAATTCGTCTACTTCTGTTACTTTACAAGTATATAATTAGAAAACTACATCCTTCACAGTAAGTGTCAGTTCTTCATAGATTGCATTCTACACCAGACGCTATAGTTTTGCGTCTTGTTGCACTGCCGCCCCTTCTTTAGTACTATCCATCGTGTGGCCGACGCAAGAGGGAATGATAGAGCGGTTTTGTTAACTCGTCCATTTTCCATATGCATAGTTGTTAAAAAGAAAGTCAAAGTCCGTAATTAGTCTGATATCTGGCAGGTGCCTTGTAGCATCCCACCATGGCCCAGCAATTAATGAACTCCAACAATTGCATGTTGATTAGTCTAGTTTTGAATCCTACAACTTCGGTGTTCAAAAATCCCCATTGAAGGTTCTTACCACTTCCCTCTCTGCATACAAATAAATATATTCATTCGGGCAAGACAAATGATTCTCAACGAACATTTTTTTAGTTGTTTTCTCAGAAAACAGAGATGGTGAGGTTTGCTGGTGCAATTTATGGTTTTCTTGGATTAGCATTCTCACAAACATGACAGTTCCTGCGTTACTTGGGCTCCTGGCAAGATATTTTTGGTTGGTGACATCATTAGCGAGTCATTTTTTTTCCATCAACATCTTTGCCACAAAGTTTACCAAACCAATTTGCTAAAAGAATATCTAATTAATATGTCAAAATGATTATTATTATTATTATTATTATTTAACAATAAACTGTTGTTTATTTTGTGTAGCATTCAACTTTGGCACCAATGAACATGATGTATTAAGAGTGCCTAGCTAGAGCATCGTTCTATGCATGCAGTGAATCAAATGGTATTGAATAGGAGAGAAAAAAAAAAGCCAAACTAATCACTCCCAAATAAAATCAACTCGAAACAAACTGTTTTTTGTGGTTTTTGGTAGTTTGTTTTAGTTTTGGATTTACGAATTCTCAGTCCAAACTCAAACCGAACCGGTCACTAATAAATAAATAAATATATATATATATACTTTATTAATAATATTATAATATATATTATTAATATTTATTAAATTTAAGTTTCAAAATTTTTATTCAAAATTTAATTTATATAATGTTATATCTAAAATTATAATTTTAGTATACAAGAAAACTATTAATATCAAAAGTAAAAAAGTATTATTAAAAATAAAATAAAGACAAGTTGAGCGAGTTAAAAGAATTAAATTAAAATATGTATCTCTTTGTAAACCGCTAATCCGACTAATTCAAATAAAAAAAAGTAGTATATTTTGATTTAACTTGTAAGAAATAATTAGTTTAATTTAGCATGTTAATTTTTTAACCCTTTATTATTAATTTGATATGAAAAACATCTCTCAACCCAGCCATTGCTCACCCAAAGACTTTATGAGATCTAGTTAACATAACTCTCGTAGCTGTTATCGACTTTGAAACTTATATCAATGTCACTATCTTAAAAGAATTATTTGTACTCTACATTACATAAGGAAATAAATACCTTTACAAAATTTGTCTGCACTTCCGGAAGTAAAAGGAGACAACAAAGCTTTTTGTGGTGTGTTTATTGATACGAACAGTTATGCAGAAACGAG
>CANYCX011476115.1:0-11988 GCA_948193385.1 Breynia disticha f. nivosa | reverse complement strand
GACCGAAAGGTCCGTTTGCAAACGTCTAAGGAATTAATTAAATCAAAGTGTGTTGAGGACTTAAGAGTTAAGTCATGTATAATGCAAAAGATGCATTTGAGTCCAATAATTCACTATTATTAAGATGGGATTCAGATGATTATTAGATGTTCGTATGAATAGTACGATGAATATATGGATATAGATATATAACCTTGAATGGTTATGAGATTGATTGATTGGATTAAAACTTGTTTTTTATGTGTTTGATTGAGTGGTTTGAACATTTGAAATGGAAATAATCAATAAGAAGAAATTGATTAAATATGCTTATAGGCTTCGGCATTTAAAATATATTTGCAAAGATGTTATGAATTGAGTTGTGCATTGTGTTATTATTCAATGGAATCATGTAAAATGTATGGAAAATACATAGAATACATTCACATATATACATTATGTTATGATTAACATAATCTTGCAAATATTTGATGTAAATGGTGAAATGATTGTGTGAATGTTGATTAAATGTGTATACATTATAAAGATGTATAGAATTATATATTTGAATTGGAAATGAATTGTGGTGAAATTGATTTAGTGAATATGGTATGATGATAAATATGATTTGGAAAGTTAATTGAGTGTTTAAATTAGGGGTTTTGTTGATAATTTTGAGTGAGAAAAGGATTAAGAATTGAATGTTTGATGATTTGAATGGTACTTATGTTGTGAATAGCGTGATTTTAAATGAAGTTGACCAAGTTTTGGTTATGTTACTTACTAAGTCTTATGACTTACGCAATTATTATTATTGTCTGCAACGCTCGGCAGGAAATTGAGCAGGTTTCGGTTTAAGACGAAAAGGGTACAAATTTGTTCATATTTTGGGAGACTTAAAGAGGAAGAACCGAGGTGTGCTGCCACTGTTTTGGATTAGAGTTAAAATTGTATATGACTATGCATACATTCTACTATTTGTATTATGAATTTATTTTGTAAAATATTATAAGGATGTTATGTAAATAAATTTGATATGAATGACTTTCAAATTGTGTTTGATTATTATTTATTTTGTACTATTAAAATTTAAAACTTGATTTCTAGAATTTGAATATCACTTATAGGAGGGAAGTATACGTAGGTGATATTTGAATTTCGGGGGTCACAAATATGGTCATTATGAGTTCTTAGTCATGTCTTTTGGTTTGGCTAATGCTCCAGCAGCATTCATGGCACTAATGAACAAGATATTCCAGTCATTCCTCGATCAGTTTGTGATTGTCTTTACTGACGATATACTAATTCATTTAAGGAATAAAGAAGAACAAAAAGAACAATTGCAGACGATATTGTAGATATTAAGAGAAAAAATTATATGCAAAACTCGATAATGTGAATTCTGGTTAGATCACGTAGTCTTTTTAGGACATATGATATTTGGACAAGGAATATCAATATATCCTAAAAAGATAGAAGCAGTACTAAATTGGGAATCTCATAAAAAAGTTATAAAGGTATACAGTTTCCTCAGAATGGCTAGTTACTATAGAAGATTTATGGATGGGTTCTCAACTATAGCAAATCCACTAACAAACTTACTCAGAAAGAATGTATCAATTCAGTGGAATGAGCAGCGTCAATAGTGTTTTGATGAAATAAAGCATAGATTAACCACAACACCAATTCTCACAATTCCTTCAAACACAAGGGGATTTATGATATATAGTGATGTTTTATACCAAGAATTGAGTTCTAATAAACGTCATTTTGCACATATATTTCAAAACTATTTTTATTACATTTATCATTTTTCATTCAATTCAGCATATTCCTGCATAAATTCTATAATTTTATGTCCTCAAGTCATGGAACTTTAAGCACAAAAAGGCAAAAATTGGGCTGAAACAGAACGAAACAGCTAGAAAAATGAGAACATAGGAGAGAAAAATGATCGTTCCATTTCACCAAAGTTACAGAAGCATTTAAAGGGACAAACCAGGTTACAAAATGGTTTACCTTAAATCATTTCCCAAAATGTTCACTTTTATTGGACAAAATAGAAAGCTTCGTGAGGATCAAAACAATTTGAGGAACGGCTTTGCCAGACCGTTTCACCTGGAGAATTTGCGCTGAACTCTAGCAAATGACCCACGAAACAGTCCCATTTTGCAGGCCGTTTCCAAATTATTGTGTTGATTTTAAGGTTTGCATACAAATAGACTTTTAGAAAAATTGAAAGACGGCTTTGAAACGAGAGCCACCAACACAGCAAGAGGACAACTACAGTGTTAAAGGAGCAGAGATTCAAGTCGGGAAACCACCATACAAGGAGGTTTTGAATATAGATTGTAGATTGGTTAACTCTTATAAGCAATTACATGGGTTACTTTTTTGTTCTACTAATTTTTACTTGCTTAGGTTATTGGTTTAGTCATAAGATGTACTAAATTTACATGGATATCTAGATTAAGATTTAGTTATGTTGTAGTGAATGATTGCTTGTGAGTTGAATTACTGACATTATATTGATTAATTGAGAAATTGTCATGTGAATTAGGTCTTGCATAGTTGAAAGGAGTTGTCTACGATTCTAGAGATAGAATTATAGAGCTCTTCCATATTAGCGTAGAGCTAATAGAAGAATGTATGAATGAAAATGTTGGATTAGGGGTTTTAGATTAAAAGATATTTTAGCTAATCAACTTAATTTTAGCTGTTAATTCAATCGAGAGATACTTTAACATAGGATAGACATTCCTGCAGTCTAATAGTCATTAACACTCAAATAATCAAGTCATATATATATGAAATCTTAGGAGCATTCAAGTTTAGATATCTGCCATTTTCCTATTTGAATCCACCCAATTCTCTAGCATAGTTTTTAATTATTTCTGTCTTGACCATCTCTGTGGGATCAATACTCGATACTCTGGTTTTTATATTATTGTTCGATAGGTGCACTTGCCTAGCGAGCTGTGGTATTGATACCCATTTTCATATCAAGTTTTTGGCACTGTTGCAGGGGACAATTCAATATTAAGAATTCAGTCTAATTATTACTCTAATCATTTTTATTTTTCTTTGCTGCTTTTGTTTTCTATTATTTATTTGTTTTCAATGAATTTTATGCTTGGTTTTGTGTTTTGTTGACTGTGCTTGTAGGTTTATGAGTAGCTTATGCCCTGGAGTGATAATTCTAATCTTGTCAAAACTGATTCTGAGATTGAATGCACAGTCCTCCTTAATGCCGTGCACAGTTAATAAAAGATAAAGCCACAATTGATATCAAAAGCAAAAGCAACTCGGATTCAGAGCACTCAGTAACTCCAGCCATGACAGAATAAAATCCAATGACCATGTTCAACTATACTTGGTCAGACATGACAGACACTACTTTCAGCATAGTAAGACCAACAATGGCAGGTAATAACTTCAAGATCAAGCCAGATGTTGTTCAAATGGTCCAATAGTATGTGCAATTTGATGGCCTACAGGATGAGGATCCTAATGCTCATCTGTCAAAATTTCAAGAGATTTGTGACACCTTCAAAATCAATGGTGTCTCAGATGATGTTATCCAACTCAGGTTGTTCCCTTTCTCTTTGCAGGGATGCGCCAAATAGTGGCTCAGCTTATTGTCATGAGGATCCATCGACACTAGGGATGTGTTGGCTGGGAGATTTTTGGCTAAGTACTGTCCACCTGCCAAGAGCCAAGTTGAGGAATGACATTTCCTCTTATGCTCAACTGGAGTCAGAGACCCTTTATGACATATGGAATTTATTCAAAGACATGTAAGGCAGCTCAGGAACTCATTGAGCAAATGTCAATGAACAATTAACAATAGGGTGCTACTAGAGCTCGACCAGTACAACAATTAGGAGTGTACGATGTTGACGCAGTTATTACCTTGGCTGTGGAAGTTGAGGCGCTCAGTAAGAAAATTGATGGTATTTCCTTTCCCTCTTCTATTTTTACTAATCATGTTTTGTAGGTTGCATCTCAAGACGATATCTAGGGCGCACAGAAATTCCACATAGTGCATAACTATTCTAGACAAGCACGTCAACAATATTTGAACAACCCATACAGTCAGAGCTACAATCTAGAATGGCAAAACCATCTAAACTTTTCAAGGGGGAATGGGACCTAACCAGCCCTCAAGTTTCCAAAAACAACAGCAACAAACTCAACAACAACAGGTCCCTCCGACAGAGCAAAAATTAAACTTCGAAGATATTCTCTCCAAGTTTATCCAAGTCAATGATGCCCCTTTTTAGACAGTGGAGACCTCAGCTCGTAACACTGAAACATCACTCAACAACTTAGAAAACCAAATGGGGAAATTGGCGAAGCTAGTATTAGAAAGATAACCAGGCTCTCTACTTGGCAACACAAAAGTCAACCCGAGAGAGCATGTTCAGGAAATCACGCTTCAGAGTGGTCGAGAACTTCCTCAAGTACCAAGTACTGTTAAAAATACATCATTTGATACATCTGTTTAGCTACCTACTAAAACCAGTCTGCAAGTCGACGAGTAGGATACGAATCCACCTCTGTTAAAAAGTGTAACAAAGGAGTTAGTTCTAGAGTATAAACCCATAATCTCATATCTGGATCAATTGAACAAAAAGCGCATAAATGCACAGTTTGGTAAATTTCTCGACATATTTAAGCAATTATATATTAATATTCCTTTGTCAAAGCTTTATCGTAGATAACCAAGTATGCTCGGTTTCTAAAGGAATTGCTTTCTAACAAAAGCAAGCTGGAGGAGACATCCACAGTTTCTATAAGCAAGAAGTGTTCTACCATTCTATAGAAAAAGCTACCAGAAAAACTGCAAGATCCAGGGAATTTTACCATACTTTACTTTTTTAGTAGTCCGTTGTGTGAGAAAGCCTCAGCTGATTTAGGTGCTAGTATAAATTTGATGCCCTATAAAATGTTTAAACAGTTAGACTTATGTGAACCTCAGCCCACTAAGATGAGTTTGTAGTTCACAAATCAATCGATAAAATTTCCTAGGGGTAAGATTGAGGATGCGTTAGTGCGAGTAGATAAATTCATATTTCTTATGGATTTTATTATTCTTCATATGGATGAGGATGTTGAGGTTCTTTCGATTTTAGGTTGTCCATTTTAGCCACTACTAGGGCTATTATAGATGTTAATGAATAAACTAGTTTTGCAAGTTAGTGAGGAAGAGGTCACTTTTTTAATATCTAAATCTTTACGGCATTCTCTTGGGCAGGATGACCATTGTTATTTTGTTAGTGCATCTCACTCTTCTTTGTCTACTTGTTGGTAGGAATTAACATACACATATCCACTGGAGTGGTGTCTTATATAGGGTAGAAGTATAGAACAAGATGATGCCCAAGTTTTCGAGCAAATCGTACACCTTAAGGCCTCTGATTTTATGACGCGCAAGCCAACATTTGAGGGGCTTAATCAGAGTAACGTACAGCGACTGAAGATATCACTCGAGGACCTGATTGTTCTCAAACTAATAGAGGACGAATACAAGCCAGTTGTTCAACCTCAGTGTCAGCTGAACCCGAAGATGAAAGATGTAGTTCATGCTGAGGTAAAAAATTACTTAATGTAGGTCTCATTTATCTGATCTCAAATAGTGCATGGGTTAGTCTAGTACAGGTTGTAACAAATAAAGGCAGTGGTAGCCAACGAGAAGAATGAGCTCATTCTGACTTGCATAGTCACTGGGTGGCGTGTATGCATTGATTACTGTCAGCTTAATGATGTCACTCGCAAGGATCAATTTCCACTGCCATTTATCGACCAAATGCTTGAAAGGTTAGCCGATCATTCTTTTTACTATTTTTTGGATGGTCTCTCTGGTTATTTTCAGATTCCCATTACGCTGGAGGATTAGGAGAAGACAACATTCACGTGTCCCTATGGAACCTTTGTATATAGACGAATGCCATTCAGACTTCGTAACGCACTGGCCACATTTTAGAAGTGCATGATCCCAATCTTTGACGATCTTGTCGAAGACATAATGGGGTATTTATGGATGACTTTCCTATTTTTGGTGAATATTTTAAGCAAAGTTTACAAAACCTAATACATGATTTAAAACATTGCAAAGACACCAATCTGTTGCTAAATTGGGAAAAATATCATTTTATGGTCACTGATGGCATTGTCCTATGACACAAAATCTCTAGTCAAGGAATAGAGATGGATCGAGCAAAAATTGAAACAATTGAAAATCTAACCCCAACTTCTATCAAAGCAGTCAGGAGTTTCCTAAGACATGTCAGGTTTTATCGTTGGTTCATAAATGATTTTTCAAAAATACCCAACCAATGACTCAATTACTTGAAAAAGATTCAATGTTTGATTTTAATGATGCATGTTTATTTGCATTTGAGTTACTGAAAAATAAATTGATTCATGCTCCCATTTTAGTTGCACTTGATTAAAGCCTACCTTTTGAATTGATGTGCGATGCTAGCAAGTTTTTCGTAAGCAATATTCTTGGATAGCGACACGGTAAACATTTTCAGCCTATTTATTATGCTGGTAAAACAGTCAATGATGCTCAAATGAATTACACCATTACAGAAAAGGAGTTACTCACTGTTTTGTTTTCTTTTGATAACTTCTACCCTTATTTGATACTCTTAAAAGTTGTTGTTTTTACTGACCATGCTGCTTCGAGGTATTTTTTTGAATAAGACAGATGCAAAGCCTATGTTAATAAGGTGGATACTACTGCTATGAGAGTTTGATTTGGAAATCAAAGACAAACGATGAGCTAAAAATATGGCGGTTGATCATATGTATAGTTTGGAGGGCATTAGCAACGATCCGAAAACAAAGCTACCGCACAATGATTCTTTCCTCAATGAGGAACTGTTCGTAATAGCCAAAATGAGTACTTAAGCCCCATCATTTGTTGACATTGCAAATTATTTGGCAGTTGATATCCTTCCTAAGGAATTTTCGTATCAGTAAAAGAAGAAATTCTTCTCTGATATGAAATACTATTTTTGAGAAGAACCCTTTCTGTTTCTGATTTATGTAGATCAAGTTATCCAATAATGTGTTTTTGCCGAGGAAGGTTGGCAAATTCTGAATCATTGCAATTCTAGACCGACTGATCGTCATTACAATGCCAATTGCACAGCACGAAAAGTGCTAGAGGCAAGTTTTTACTAGCCCACTTTATTTAAGGACATACAGAGGTATGTTTCCATTTGCAACATTTGTCAATGCTTAGGTAATATCTCTTACCGCGATGAAATTCCTAAGAATTCTATTGTTGTCTATGAAGTTTTTAATGTGTTGGGAATTGACCTTATGGGTCCTTTCCCTTCCTCTTATGGACATAAGTTCATTCTAATTATTGTAGACTAAGTGTAGATATGGGTCGAGGCACAAGCCTTGGCTACAAATGATGCTAGAGTTATCGTGAAGTTTCTAAAATTGTTATTTTCTTATTTTATCTCACCTCGAGCAATTATTAGTGATAAGGGTTCCCACTTTTGTAACAGTCAGCTCTCCAAAATTAATAAGTATGGTGTTACACATAGAGTGTTTACTGCATATCATACACAAACTAGTGGTCAGGTAGAGGTCATTAATCGAGAATTAAAACGTATTCTACAAAAGTCAGTAGAGCGTCATATAAAATTCGGGTAGGTTAAGTTAGAGGATGTCTTGTTGTCCTATCGCACTACTTTTAAAATACCTATAGGTTTTATGTCATTTTGGTTAGTTAACAACAAAGAATGTCACCTTCTAATTGAACTTGAGCATAAAGCATTTTGTGTCATTAGATCTACAAAGCTTGATCTATCTATTGTAGGTACAAATAGAAAGTTCCAATTGAACAAGCAAAATGAATGGAGGATGGAGGTGTATGAGACCAGTAAGCTATATTAGAAATGCTCCAACCACTACCACGATCGACATTTTAAACCTGCAAAAACACTTTACCGAGGGTGACTATGTTCTCCTGTACAACTCCCGATTAAGGCTCTTCCCTAGGAAGCTAAAATCTAGGTGGTCTGATCCATTTAGGGTGACTCATGTTCTCCCATATGAAACTATCGAGGTGTCTCACCACAATAAAGGTACGTTCAAGGAAAATGGTCACCTCTTAAAACTTTATCATGGATAAGTTCTCTCAGACCTTGACAGGGAAGTTGTTTCCCTTACTCCTCTAGACATCAGTACGGCTTAGAGGTATCTGTCAGGCTCAGATGTTAAACAAGCGATTCTAGGGAGGTAACCTAAGGTTTTTTTTATGTTTCGTTTCTTTTTGGTGTGTTTTTTTGTTCCATGTGTCTTCGTTTTTGTTTCAACGAATAATTTTTAGAGCTTAAGAAGATATGTTTCCTGATGTTTGACACAGTTTAGAGTCAATACAATAGCACTAAACGGTATACAAAATGGGCTATCCAAACCATTTTACTGCCCGCTTCAAACATACTGACAATCCAGTAGCATCAAGCAATTTTAGGAACGGTTTGTCCCAAACCATTTCTTAGCCTGTTATGGTCACACTAGTTGTCCAGAAGCATCGAATGACTTATGGAAGGGTTTCTCCTGAACCGTTTCCTAGTCCGTTCTGCACTTTTGCACTCATTTTTAGTCATTTATTTCAATAAATCAAGGTATGGGCTTCAATTCCTCTTCTTTTTCTCCTTTTTTCTCTTGTTTTCATGGAGAGATCTTGGAGAAACTTGTGCTTTTTTCTCCTTTTTTCTTATATTTTCATAGAGAGTTTTTGGAGAAACTTGTGTTTTTCACTTTTTTGGATGTCCTTCTTGATTTTTGCATAGATTTTCTATTTTTTTGAATAAATTGTAGGAATGTGGACATATTGTTGAATTTATGTGGTTAGGTTGTTGAATTTAGGGAATCTTTGCCTTAATTATGCTTAGTTAGTGTGATTTTGGACAATTTTGCTAGGATTTTTGTGTATTGTGATGATATACTGGGTTCTTGAACATTTTAGTTGAATTTCTTGTTAGGATCCAGTGTGTTAGTGAGTTTTAGAGTGAAGTTTATACCAATTTTGTTGGGTTTTTGACTTAATTTGGTTAATTTGGCATATTTGTGTAGGTTTTCACTTTAATTTACATCTACTGTTGCATCCCTCACTTGTTGCTTTTGTTTTGGCTGTATTTGTGTAATGCCCTGAAATTTATTAGGATTAATCTATAAGGAAAGTAGATTAAAACAAAATTGAATCGTATTAAAATAGGAGGTTGCAGAAAAATCTATAGAAAATAGTTGTGAGCACGACTTGAGCACGCCCCGTGCTCATGTGTGAAGAAGAGAACGACACCGCGCTCAAATCTAGAATTGGCACGACCTCGTGCTAGAGGAAAAATCAACACCAGATCGTGCATAAACAAACAGGAACTTGTGTCAGAAAAGCACAGCACGACTTGGACCACGACCCGTGCCCAAGGTCATGTCTATTGGGATATTTTGAATATCACCGATTTCTTATTGTTTTATTCATAACAGAGCATAAATCAGAACAAAACATGAGAGAGAAGCTAGCAAAAGCCTAGAAAACATGAGAAGAGGTATCTAAGCAAGGAAACAACTAATTCTTGCAAGTTTGTGGTTAAATTAACTAAGGTAAGTGTATTAGTTGGTTTTATAAACATACATAAGGGTTTAAACTTCTGAGATGGTGTGATTTGATGGATATAAATTAAATTGATGCTAGAAAACATGTAGTTAAATGAATTGGACTATATTAACTTCATGTTAGTGGATTAGAACAATTGAAACATGAATTGGATGGATTAAGGGAATTGGATTCTTTGTGGAAAGTTTCTATGAAACTGAGAATTGAAGTTCAGGGCTATGTTTGATGATTCTAAGTATAGAATCATTAAGGATATGTGTATTTAACAGCCTTTATGTGTTTAATTTTGTACAAGAGGATCTGCACGACAATTGGATCGAAGTTGAGCCTGATGCTGACTTTGTATGAGTTTTGGGATAAGTGTTCTTACACTTACAATTTACATTCGTATGATTAATTCATACTTGTAAGAATTTAAATAACATGGAAATTATTAAAGGAATGTCCTTGAAGGACTTGTTGTTATAAGCTTAATGAATGTTTTGTGTTTTGATCTTATGATCATATTATAGATGTTATGCGATGATATTTTGATCCTTTGTGATGCGTGATTTGTGTGTGTGCTATGTGTTCATGCCATTTGTACATTTTCTATGTCCTTTAAACCTAAATCTATGTGGAAGGCATGAAAGAAAAGGGCTATGTGTATATATGAATCTATGTGGTTACTATGTGATGTTTAAATGGTAAAATGCTATGTGCTTAATGTTGTGTGCCATTGCTATAAATCTAAATGTCATATATACATTCATGTGTTGCATATGATTTGTATGACACAATTCCTATGTGGATTATGGACTTGTTGTGTGCTATCCTTGGACGAGTTTATGTTGTCCTTACGAGCTATATGCTAAGAGTTGTGTGCTTAGGCTATGTGCTCAGGCTGTGTGCCAATCCTCTACTGTGTGCTATAGAGGAATCCTCTGCTGAGTGCTATAGAGGAAAAGAATACCCAGGTCATACTGTGTGGTTTTCATTGGCATTGCATATTCATTTGCATTCACAAGTGTACAATGTCATGATACAAGATTCTGTGTGAATATTATTTTTTTTTGGTTTACAAAATGGGTATATGGGGAGCTCAACCCCAAAGAACCCGGTCAGGGAGCTAATGCCTAGCAGGGGATCTACCCAGCAGCCGGAGTTGCCAGAAGGGCCTGCAAGAAGGCCAACTCAACGGGGGGCCTTGCGCAGCGAAACCACACTGAGCGGGAAGGGATCTCCTTCCAGATGTGTGACCATCAAGGAAGCCCAGGACGGTAGCCCACCAGCAAAGTGTCATCGGGCAGATTCGAACCCAGGTTGCAAGGCTGGGAAGAAATCTGGGATCCTCGACTTTACCAGTTGAGCCAAGCCTCCTTGGCATTCTGTGTGAATATTATAGTTGTGTGCTACTGTTATTGTGTGATTAATCCTGTATGGATATTATGATGAGGAAGTTGTGTGGATATTAAAGTTATGATACTTTGTGCTAATGTTACTGTGTGAAAATGCTATGTCGTTTAGTTTGATAAGGTTATATTGTAACGCCCTGAAAAAAAAATATAATTGAATATTATAGAAATTGAATTAAATTGGAAATGAATCAAGAATAAAAGGAATTAGATTACAACAATATATATATATATATATATATATATATATATATATGAGTATGGTGAATATGTGGGCATGAAGGCAGAAGCACAAGGAGTGCTTAGACTAGATTGGTCGTGCCATATGCTTGAAAACAAGCGTGAGCCGTGCCTACATTACTTGACATCGTGCCATAAAGCTAAACATGGCACGAGACGCGCTTGCATAACTCAAGCCGTGCCTTGAAGTGATCAAACCGTGCCATGATCAAATTGCATGAGACGTGCCAGCAATTCAATTTGGACCGTGCCATTTCTATTAAAAGGGCGGTGAGTGATTATAGCTTTGGATTTACTTCTAGAAACATATAGAAACTCAGATAAATTGAGAGAAACAACCTAGAGAGTACTTGAAGCTTGATTCTTAACTAAACTTGATAGGTTTTCGTGGATAGAAACACCTGAAGATAAGGTAATCTTTTGGTTCTTGATATGTTGTGTATATTGTGAGTATTAAGAGGTTTAATTGTTAAGGTTCCGAATAGAAGAATATGATTGAATTGTTGTAAATGAATATGGTGAAACTTAACAATGGAAAATAGATGCTGGAAACTATGTATTGATGGAATTGGGTGTTTCTAACTTCCTAGCAATGACCTCATACATGTAAGATATGATTTGACTAGGATTTGAGACTTTGTTAGAAATTAAGGGAAAGAGGCTATATGGATGGTTTAGTAAGTAACCTGCATATGTTTCATTTATATAAGAGTTCGTTATTGGGGCTTG
>CANYCX011475707.1:0-15849 GCA_948193385.1 Breynia disticha f. nivosa | reverse complement strand
TAAATTCCTGGCTCAAAACTACGATTGATTTAATATCTCAAATCATTTTCCTAGCTTAATTTCTAATTTAGACTCGATTATACGAAAACCTCAATATTTAAACTCGTAAAAATTTATGGTAAACTTCGAAATTTACCTGTTTTGCGTATACTGATAAGTTCCCGGCTCGAGATTACGATCGATTCTATATCTCGAACTCGTTTCCTAGCCTAAATATCCACTTTCTCTCTCTAGCTTCTGTCTCCTCCCTCTGTTTCTTCTTTCTCCACGCTTCTCTCTCTTTTCTTTGTATTTTGAAGGTTTCTGGGAGTTTCAGAGGCTTTCCTCAACTTATATATATATATATATATGATTATTTTATTATTTTTTTTAATTATTTTTATTAATTAATTATTTTTATTTTTCTCTTTAATAAATACTTCGTATCAACCGACCTTCAACCATCAATTAATCTCTCCTTTTAATCTAATCCATAATTTATTACATTCATTAATCAGTTTAATTATCTTATTAATTTTACGATTTTAAAACGAGGATGTTACAGACATGATAGATAGACACGTCCTTGTGCTAATTTATGCTTTCCCCTGCCATCATTTACGTTAAAGCTAAGAATACTTACTGAGTATTGTTTATACTCACCCCGTTGTTGTTGAAATAATTGTGCAGATCGTAAGTAGCTGCCTGTCATTGGACCACAGAGCTGATCAGTGCTTCCAGAGCTTACGTCAGAGGTCGAGCTCCAGTTTTCATTTTTGATATTTTGGATTTGTAAATATGTTGTACGTTTGTATATACACGCAGGTTTTCAGTTTGAATGTTTTCAAACTTATTTTGCTTCCGCTTGTGTTTGTTTTACGAATGAAAACAGATTTGGGCCGAGATTTATGAAATGAGCGTGTATATATATCTTTTATATTCTCTCTCTCCTCTATTTTTATATTTGATTTCATATCATTTCTATAAATTATAATGTTTATCAGGAAAATCGAAATTTAAAAATGAGATTCACAATAACTCATTCCTTCCCTTTTCACCAACCACCATTAATGCTTCTCACAAATTCCTTTCGGTATAGTTTTATGATTTCTAACATTCAACACATGCTAGATATCTTAATTCCTAAGACTTTCCTTTCAAAACGCTAAATATCATCCTACCCTTTTTCCAATCTCTCTCATCATCCAACACCCAAATAAATTGACCATTAAAACACTATCAGTAGACCCCAAGGAAACTTACCTAAGCAACGAAACTCGGAAAAGAACTTCGGTCTATGAAACCCAAACTCGTCACTTTATAGGGGTCGCTTTCTAACACCGATTTCAGACACCTAAATCATGATTTAACACAAAAAATGGTTACTAATAGATAGTATACACGTTAAGATTTCCAACGAGCTATTATTTGCTCAAATCGGAGCTCAAACGAAAGAGATATGACGTCGGAAACTAGGGTTAATGAACAAAAACGAGATTACCAAAATCACATAAGAAAATCTTACTGAAACTTTTTAACAGACTGATTTTGAAACTCCCGAACACTAAGGTTTCACAAGGAAAGATGATGACTAGGTTTTTAGCTCTAGAGAGAAAATATGGAGGGAGAGGAACGTGTGTATAGGTGTAGTGAGAGAATGGAACAGACTAAGGTTTATAATCAATCGATTTGGATGATTTTGCCTCTGTGGGTTCTTGGTTCAATATTCCTTTCGTAACCTCTTTTCCCCTCGGTTTAATTAGTCCAGATTCTAATTCCCTCTAGATTTATAATTGTTTACCCTAGCTGTCAACTCTTTCCACCGACTAATATTCAAAACATTCTGTGAAAAATTTATTCCCATTTTCTATATATTTATTTAAAATTTTAAATTGAATCGAAATTTCAAGACGTTACACAAAGTCCTCATAATAAAATTTACCTATAGGTTGCGATGACTGATGAGATGAATACCAGACTGACACTAAATTAAAGATGAGGTACAAAACCCTATATTGTACTCCATTACTGTTAACATAAAAATATTTTCTTTATTTTTTAAATACGTAATTATGAAATAAAATGAATAATAATATTTAAAAAGTGGTGCATATACGTGATCATGTCATGGATATTCATGATATGTTAATAATTTAAAATGTCAATATAGAGAGTTTCAATGCAAGAGATCATTAAAAGTGGTTTAAAGGTTTATCATTCAGTATCCACTATTTATTTATAAAAATACCATGACGTAAATATCTATAACATGGTTGTTTAGCATTTTCCTTTTAAAAAATAGATAGATATAATGCAACACTATTTACATTAATTGACAGTTAAGCTGAAGGTTTAATGTTCCCTTTTCTTTTAGATAGTCGAGTCGGAATTTAGGATTAGGGTTCCGTTTGTTTGACGGAAATAAATTTATTGGGAAAATATTCATCCATGGAAAATCAGTTTTTGAATTCTATTTTCTTGAATTTTATTTTTCTTTGTTTGGCAATCATATAAAAAATATGATGGAAAACATTTTCTTATGTTTGTTTTGAGAAAAGAAAATATTTTCCTCAACAATTACTATTTAACATTGAAAAATATTTTAAGGCTAACATGTCAAAAAATTAATTTTTTTATTTTTTTAATTAACTAATTTTTTTATTTTCAACCATTCATATTTATTTGTTATCCATATTAATAAATATTTTTATCGAATGAAAATTTCTAAAAAACTTGAAGATTATAAACGCATTAATATGTAATAAATTATATAATTTATTCCAAAATTAAAGTAATGTTCTAGAATTTACATTATCACTCCACATATTTGAAGCAATAACATCTCTTTTTGTTGCTCATTCTCTATTTCTTCTCTTTCTTCTCTTTGATTTCGATATGTTTTTTGCGTGATAGATTCATCTGTTAATTCTTCAAACATGATAAAATCATCTGGATCAACTCCCATAATATGATTATGAAGAATGCAACTCGCAAGTATAATATTAAATTGTGTTTGATATGACCAGTGAGGATGAGCTTTTAGGACACTGAATCATTTTTTGAGGATTCCAAATGTACGCTCAATTGCTGTTCGTAGTGATGAATGAAGATGATTGAATAACTCTTTTGCATTTTCAGGTGATTGGCCTTCATACTCGCTAAGATGATATCGAACACTACGATATGGAGTTAATACTCCATTTCGAATACCACAACCAGCATTACTAAGATAAAACTTACCTGCCATTAAATTTATAATTCAAATGATCAATGTATAAACATTCAAAAAAAATCAAATCACGCTAGTTAATACCTTCAGGAATTCAAAATCCTCTAGGTCTTGTCAAAGCATCAACTAATACACGAGCATCATGTGCACTTCCTTCCCAACCAGCTAAAACGTAAGTAAATTGTAAGTCGAAATTTATGGCTGCTAAGACATTTTCTGTTGTACCATCTTTCTGACAGCGAAACTTTCCTTGAAGTTCAAATGGCACATTAGCTGGCACTTGAGTTCCATCGAGTGCTCCAACACAATCCTATATAATAGACACTTAAGAGTTATTCACAATATAATTAAACAAAACCAAATTGTAAATAAACTTATTTACCTTAAAATATGGATAGAATCTCTGATTGTTTACTATTTGGGTTGGAGTGGAATTGTCTGCATCTCTAACAACATATTAATACAAATTTAGAATTGCACATAACACAATTATAAAGTATCTATGTACAGTTTCAACCGATCTGTAAAATCTTCCAACAATAAATCGAAACCCCGCATTATGACCAATGATCTGCAAGAACATCAAAACTTGCTCTATTACTGTCACATTCGAAGTTAGACATAACAAGTTAGATCCTTTAAGTTGCTGGCAGAGTCAAAAAAATGCTTTTGGTGTCATCCAAATTTGTTCAGCACAATGTCTGTCCCCCTCAATTCAATAAACTATCTATATAAAACTGCCTATGAGTGTGTGCATGAATACGAGGTTGTTTTGGTATGGTAGTTTTTTCTTTTAGAATTTCAATAATATTGAACACAGTAACTACAATAGAAGCTGCAACCATGCAAGTAGCTTTAATAGACTGATCGTCCATTGTTGCACCTACGTTTTCAAATATAATGTTTGCTTTTCATGTCCTGCATATACAAGCATTAGTGGGTAACCAACTGTTAGACCAAAAGTTTTAAGATGTCAATCTGTCATATTTGAACTTTACGGAGAAAAAACTATAGTCAGCAAACAAAGCCTAATGCCAATTTAGTGTTAATAAGCTACTTTCAGAAACATTGTAAATTAATAAAGAAACATTCAAACATATCTCGAAAATTTAGTGTGAACTAGGTTTCATTAGCAGTATAATCATTCCAAATTCTTCATGTGGTCAAGATATGAAGAATAGATGATACAGGTGAAAATTTTAAACATAAGAAAGAAAATACAACTGAAATTTCCTTGTCCAAAGGCAAAGAACAAGTATTGCTCACCTACAATAACTAGACAATGCAATAAGAAAGAGTACAAAACTAAGTACTGGATTTAGTCATCAGAGGAGTTTTCTCATGCATTACTTTCATAATGAATACCAAACACATATAACTGAGGTACAAAGGTATGTATCCCTAAGGCCACACAAAATTACATTTCATAATCAATTTTTCACTCTAGGAAAAGCATATCAGAGCAGGCTAAAAAACTAACTAATATCTCATGATCGAAGATACAAAGTTACCCTCTTATGTGCTTCGAACGACAATTTAGTTTTTTCACAAATCAAACACTCAAACCACTAATCTGTTGCTTGCAAACTTAAATATATATAATATCTTTGCTTTTGCTATTTCTAATCTCTCCATTGCAAGTTTATGATGATTATCAATTCAAGTTTATTCTATGATTTTAAGTCCTTGTACATGAAATGGCTCGTTCGATCTTTTCAGGGACTGACATGAACCAATCAATAGAACAAAATTAAACCTTGTTTGAAGCAGATTTCAAAGATTATATAAATTTAGTAATGCATAAAGTCTGTACCCTTTCATACGTAAAAACCCAATAAATCAAAACCCAAATCAACTCCCTCATGAACAATCAATAAAACACCAAAAGAACATCTAAATCAATAGAATCGTAAAAAGAAAGGAAAAGCCAAAAAAGAAACAAAAAAAATAAGAGAGTGACCTGCTTGATGGGAAGTGGAATCCATTAGAATGATTGGAGGCCTAAGCAAGAGAGAAAGAGAGGATATAGTGACGGTGGTAGTGTGCAAATGTGGTGATAAAGAGAATGACGACGAGGAAGTGCTTTTTTAGGTTGGTTGATTGGGAAGGGAAATTTTCTTACGGTTGAGAAATAACATATATGAACTCGGAAAATGTAATTCTAAGTTTAATGTGGAAAAATATTTTCTTGGAAAATAGTTTGAAATGATTTTAATTTTTTTTTTGACTTGAAATTTATTTTCCGTTGTCTTACTTTTCTATCATAACAAATGCCAGAAAATTGAAAAGATATTTTCTTAGAAAATGAATTTCTTGAAATAAATGGAGCCTAGATAGTAGAAATGCAAAGCTCATAATTTATTTAAGCAAATCACCCATCGGGATTGATCGCTTTAAACGGATAATGTTAATAAAAGCAATTGTGAGAGTGAAGAAAATTATAGAAAGGAGATGGGGAGATGTGATGATGGGGTTGTTGGTGATCTATGGTTAAGCTAAAACAATCCCACACCAATTAATCTACGTGTCTGGTAGTTTCTTTCATATATAACTAGTGTAACGCTAGAACTATCCACGAATAAAAATTTATTAATTAAAATATATGATTAATTTTATATTTTTATAATAGAATAATTTTATTAATAAAAAATATTAAAAATATATTTTTATAATTATAATTTAAATTCATTTTTAATTTTTTATATTAAAGTGATAAATGCTTATCGTATTTTTATATATTAAATTTTTAATTTGAAATGTTCAAAATAATTTTTCAATGATTTTATTTAAATTTATGGTTGGTCAATCATGTATAAATATAACCAAAAAATTATTCATAAAATTAATTTTTAAGTATACAATAAATACAAATATGAGAAATAAAAATTAAAAAACTCTTAAATATCTTTATTTTTTAAATATTATTTTTATAAATGATACTGGTAGAGTTAGCAGGTCTTCCATAACAATTTGGGTAGAGCTAATATCAAATAAATAGTAATAATTATATAAAAGAGCATTTTTTTAAACTATATCTACTAAAATGACATGTTGAATTTTACTTCACCTAAAATAGTATTTTTTAAAGTTTATTTTTTGAAATGACAGATTGTATAAAATATTTGGAAAAATAGCATTATCGTTTGATTTACAATTACAACATCTTTTTTTATTCTAAAAATAATTTTTATTTATTTAATGAAATCTTATTTTGACATTTAAATTTTGAATTAATTATTAACTTTCTTAATTTTAGGAAGACTTAGTGGTTTAGAGTAATAGGATTAACCACGATTTTACACATGTTATCCACTTATCAAATTTGAATTTTAAAAAAATTCAGCAAAAAACAGTTTCAGTTTTGGTGAGAAACTAAGGATAAAAGAATCATCCTAATTATTACTACTTCAATAAGCTTTAGTACGTTATTCAAGGTGAAGAATCATCATTCTTAATTTGCTCTTAACTTCCAAGTATTATGTCAGTTATTCATTCCATTTCTCATCTTTAAGTATCCAATTAATCACTGTTTTGTTGGCAGGAATGGTTTGGGGAACAGTTTATGTAAACCGTTCGCCAGCCAATTCTCCTTTCTGGCACTCCCTAGATGCGAAATAATTTGGGAAACGGTTTGCACCAACAGTTCTAAACCCATTTCGACCCTTCTGAAATTCCCTGGGTGTGGAAAGGTTTGGAGAATGGTTTATTTAAACCATTCCAGAAAACGTTCCTACCTCTCTGGGACTCCCTGTGAGTGAAACGACTTAGGAAATGGTTTGCTTAGCCCGGTTCCTAGCCCATTTTGACCTGTTGTGTCCTAAAAACAGTAGACTAAGCATGCACCAATTCAGACAATACAACCTTAACACATAAACATCTCATTCCACCCAATAAATACAAAGGCATCCTCAAACACACAACATTCATAGTTTATCTCACAACATTCCTTAAGCATTTCCACAATCAATTCACACAACAACCACAATCCATAATTCAAATTAGTACACAACTCCACTAATTTACTCAACATCAATCCAACCAATATGTTCACACGTACAATCCATTTCCATAAGCATAACCACTCAAATGCTAAATGTGCACATATGCACTCATGAATGCCAATGCAAATCATGCGAATGCATGCCCTAAGATATTTCTTTCATATGAGAGATCTTTCTCATTTATTAGCAATTCTCCTTAGGATTTGAGCTTTTGCTCTAGTTGGCAATTCCCCTTAAATTTTGAGCTTTCACTCTAATGGCAATACCCTTTAAAATTTTTGAGCTTTTGCTATAGTGGCAATTCCCTTCATAAAATTAGGGCTTTCGCTCTTATGGAATTTCCCCTTTTCATGAACATGCAACGATGCTCATGCTATTTCCATATGACACGAATAAAAGAAATTTACACATTTCCAATTTCAGCATCATAATCACAATAACACACTTATGAACGTTCCACTCTTTTCCTCATAATTTCATCGTTTGCATATTCCATACAATCATCCACAAAACCCTATCACAACAAACACATTGTTAACTCAATAATGCACTCTAATAATGATTAAGCCAATCGTTAATTCCAAACACAATTCAACACACCTTCTTTATTCATACGCATTAATTCCAAACACAATTCAACACACCTCCTTTATTCACAAGCTATCTCAAAACAACACATTCACAACACACATGTCAGCCATTTCCACTCGTTTACATTCAAATCATTTCATAGAATTTCATAAAACATTTAAAATTTTCAACACCACTCGACACATACCAACTCATCAATTACAATTTCATCAAAACATTAAGCATAAATTTCATTTTATTATCTATTAAATTAACATTTCAACATTTCACAATAAGTTGTATATACTTAACCATACAAATGCAAGACATACCAAGTTAAGTGTAATGTCATCAAAATTTAACTTCCAAAATAGGTGTAACCAAGTCCAAATCATTTTAGGAGAGTTATGGTTAAGAGGGGGTCAAGGTAGAATAAGACGAGGTTAAAAATATAGAAAAACAACAGACTGATACTGAGTAACGTACGTTACTCCGCAGAATAACTTATGTTATTCTGGGAAAGTGCAGGATAACGACGTTACTCATTAGAATAACATACGTTGTTTTGTGAAGATTCACAGAATGACAGATGTTGACTAACCTATATTGTTTTCTTTCAAACCTACTTTATCGAGACCCTAGACACGTCATTTAAGTGTGGAAAACAGCCACAATGAGAAAAAAAACCCCAAACACCCAAAAAAACTCTCCCAAAACCCTAAGCCATTCCCGAAGATGCCCTAAACATTATTCCTCTTAAAATTGCACAAATTTCCATCATTCCACAAAAATCTCTGCCTTTTACTGAATGTTGTTCTTGTCCATGGTTGAAGGAAAATGCCTGAGTAAGGTGAGATTTCAAATGTTTGAGGTAGGATTAGGAGAATGAGGGTAAGTTAGTGGGTTTAGAACGAATTCCTAGGGGGAAAGGGGAATCGTAAGGGAGAGTAAAAAAGGGCTTAGGGTTTAGGGTCAGGTAGGAGAGGGATCTTGAATGGAGAGGGAAAATTGGGGTTTTCTTTGAATGTTATGAGTTTATCTAAACATTAATATGTGAAAATTTATGAACAAAAGTTTGTAGGAGCCGAAGCTGTGTAGGAGCCAAAGCGACTGTCAGAGGGGCTCTCTTAGATTTGAAGGTAAGTGTATGGCCCATCACTTACTTATCCATATCTAGTCTTTGCATGGTTAAATAGATTGGATAAAGGGCATAAATTAATATGTAAACATGAAATATGAACCCGTATGCTAGGAAATGTGATGTGTGGAGTGTGTATACTTATATATGAATAAGATGACCATGTTTTGCGTTGTGTGCTATGAGGTCATAATGTGTATGACTGATGTTGTTGGTTTTGGGTTACATGAACTCCTTCCTCGGCAAAGGAAACTGAAGCAAGAAGGTCATTTTCGACCCTTGCACCATCCACATCTTTCCTTCTCCAAACTTAGGAGCGAGATCTAGTTCGGGTTTGAAGCGAGCGTTCTCAGATTCTTTTGACGGGATTCGGTCGCTTTCCTTAGGACAAGGTATCCCCTACACTTATGGTTATCAATATGTCCTACCTCATTTGGCACTGCCTCACTAACAATTTTGTCTTCTTGTTTTGAAGATAAGAGTAGAGTACTCAGTGAGTTAATAACGAAAAGCTAGCAAGTAAGCTAAGAGTGAGGATAAATGAACGAGTGTATTAGACTTTATATGGTTAGGTAAGTGATGAGTGAGATATAAGCTTATTGAGTTACGTACTCATATTTCTGTGGTTTTTTTCTGTATTACAGACGAGAAGGCTACCGCTTAGACTAGTTACTCCCTCTACGCTATTTTTGGACACTCTTAGAGGCTATCGCTGCGAGGTCGGGGATTTCATCCACACATTTTAATTTTCTACAAATTGTGTTTTTGTAAACTGTTATTTTACATTATTGTTGATATTCGCCGTGTAGGGCTTTTCCCTAAGGCACAGTTGTTTTGGTTACATTTTATTTAGCAATGGTTTATGATCTTCCTTCCATTTCTTTCCAAATGATATTCGAAAGTTTTCTATGAGTTGGTGTCATAATATAGTATTCATTTTAGACTTATTATGTTTAAAATAAGAAAAAATATGCTAGGAAATTAATAAATAATCTAATAGTTAAAGAAAATGGGTTCTGGTTTTTTGAGCGTCACATTTAGTGGTATTAGAGCGGAGAGTAGATTCCTCGTGACATTTGCATAATTGTCTGAAATGTTTTCTAAAACTTGAATGATTTTGAAAATAAAGGTTTTACAAATCTACTTTCCTCTTTTTATTCTTTTAGGATGGATCCCAGAGATGACCATATTCCCGACCCAACAGAGTCTTTGGAGTTGGTGCTGGAACATATGGTATAGTCTCTGCATAGGCTGTTGTTGCTCAGGCGGCAGCCGCACAGGTCGCGGTCACTGCTTAGGCTGCTTAAACTCAAATTCTTCAGGCTTAGGTTCCGAGGGCTCATGATGAGAAAGACAAGAACTATGAGCAAATTTGTTGACAGAGGGATAAAGTATTTACAGGTATTGCAGACCCAGAGGCCGTCGAGGAGTGGTTGAAGATCGCGAAGAGGATTATAGGCCGCCTAGATTGTACTCCAGCGCAGAGGTTAAAGTACTTGGTGTCTTTGCTAGAGGAAGATGCATTATATTGGTGGGAGAGAGTTCTGGGAGCAAGGATGATTCGACCACAATCACTTGGGGTGAATTTGTACAGTTGTTCACTCATAAGTTCACCCCTCAGACCTACTGTGACCGAAAAATGATGGAATTTTTAGATCTGAGGCAAGGAAACATGGTAGTGGCTAAATGCAAGAGACAATTCACTTGACTTTGCAGGTTACAAGAGATGACTACCTATGTGATGTGTTGAGATAGGTTCCGCCGAGGCTTGCGAATAGAGATCCAAGAGAGGATTTTTATTAAGCCGCCTACTTATCTGTTGATGGTTAGGCCACACTTGCTTAAAAAGAAAAAAAGAAGACAGTAAGCGCCAGAGAGTGGCAGATAGCTCCAGTACACCCACAGGATAGCAGCGAGGCGGGGCACAGGCTTACCGAGGTACAGGTTAAGGTTTTAGTCGGGGAAGTGTCAGGTCTGGTAGAGGTCCTTATTCCTTTGGCACTGCATCTGCTTCAAGATCTGTGAGTTGGAGAGGACCCGTTTACTACCACTGTAGAAAAATTGGGCACATAACAAGGAATTACAATATGAAGAAAGGGATCGAGGGACATATTTCTACCCTCTTGAGCAGTGTGAGAGAGAATTGGACCACTACCACCAGAGGCAGTGGATGGTACACGACCTCTTTGGGTAGGTTGAGAGGAGTTTCCCTGGCCCCTGCCACACCAGCTCCACACACAAGAGTGTACGCTCTGGCTAGAGAGGAGGCAATGAACCGCCTTGACATTATTACTTGTACCATCTCTGTTTTAAATTCTGATGCACTTACCTTATTTAATCCTAGAGCTATTTATTCGTTTGTGAATAAAAAATTTATGAGTTAGGTTGAAAGTCAAGTAGAGCCATTAGGATACTCGATGGTAGTGTCTATGCCTACAATGGATATTCTAGTTGTTAGCACAGTAGTTCAGAATTGTGAGTTGGTTATGGGAGATCAGAGGCTCAGGCAAAATCGGTTGTTATTCCAATGAGGGATTTCGACGTAATACTTAGCATGGATTGGTTATCCAAGAACTGAGCTATAGTAGATTTCTTTGTGAAGGAGGTGAGCATTGAGATCGAGGGAGAGAAGAAAATAATCATGGTAGGCAAGCGACAAATCGTGCCCACATGCTTAGTATCGATAGGGACCGCGTTTTGATGGATGAAAGAAGGGTGTGAGCATTCTTAGCTAGTGTGGTGGACTTGAATGGCACCACTCTTTTATCTCCCACAAACAGTACTTCCTTACACCCATTAACCTCAATCAACACCTCCTTCAAAAAGCAATCCAGTATGGCTCTACGTTTCAAAAGCCAATCTACACCCAAAATCAGCCCAAAATTCTCCAAACGAATCACCACCAAATCTGCGTGGAATTCACAGTCACCTATTACTATCGGGCAGGCTTTGACCGCCTTTCTCACTCTCACCACTTACCCAAACGGCATCGACACCTCTATAACGTAATCTAAAGCCTCTAACCCCACATTAAATTTCAATGCATGATCATAGTCAATGAATGAACACGATGCACCAGAATCTATAAGCATATAAATCAAAAAACTCAAAATGTAAACAGTACTGGAGATAACATTCGGGTCGTCCACTGAATTTGCTCGGGCTATGGCAGAGACCCTGGCCTGAGGTGCTACTGGGGTTGGTGGCTTAGGTCGAGACCATTTGGAATATGATCCAACCCGCCCGATTGTGCTCCCCTGCCTCTGTTTCCAACGACACTCCTCATATTGTCTCTAAGACTGCCCTGAGAACCCCTTAGCTTCATTCTGCTTTTGGAAACAATCTTTCGCCATGTGCCCTCTCCTCTGGCAATAAAAACAGAAAATGTCTGCCCGCTAGCTTCCCTCAGACACACTCTGACCACTGTGTCTGGAAAAAGGTCTGCCCAAAGAACCCGCTCCTCTGCCGCCAAATTTCTTAGATTTTGTCACTCCGGACCCTTGTGAACTGAAGCTCTTCGCCCCGCCAAAACTTCCCTCTTGTTTGGCTTTCTTGGCCTTTGAAGGCTTCTCTTTCCCCAGAGTTTTCTTTGCTCGTAAGGCAGCAGCAAGCAGAGTTGAGGAGCTGGTAGGTTCTATTGCCAACAAGAGCCGAATATCCCGTTTCAACCCTATCTCGAAGCGATCCCTCTTAGACTCGTCTATCACCACCTCCTCTGGCGCGTATCTAGAGAGTCAGGTGAATTTAACCTCATAATCTGCCACAGAGAGGTCTCCTTGCTCCAACTTTAAGAACTCCGCTTTTTCTCTCTCTTGTACACTGGTGGAGTGTACTTTTCAGCAAAGATTCTCTGGAATTCCTCCCAGGTCATGGTGAATGGTTCGTTCGTACTTCCAGGGACCATATCCCACCAATTCATTTCTTCCCATTCAAACAATGAGGTAGCATACTGAACTTTTTGCACAGAGGTGCAATTCATTCTCCTGAGAACTCTCTCCGTATCCCTCAACCAGTCCTCAGCAACAGAGGGATCTGTTGTGTTAGAAAAAGGCTTTCCCCCTAAATTCTGAATCTGCTCATAGTTCCTATCAATTTCTGACCTCTGAGCTCGAGGTAGGTGCTCTCTCACAGTTGCCCCTAGCAGATCTAAGAGTTGTTGGACAGCCTAAGGCTAAGCTTATGCCTGAGGATTCGTAGGTGCTTACTCACTTGCATTGGGGACATTAGGATTCCCCTGGACCGACTCAAAAGAATCGGCGGCTGCCTGTGCACTATGTCCTTGTCTCTCCTCCATTCTAAATCATAAAAATGAAGAAAAGACTTCCATTTAGAAAGTATAAAAAGACAATGCACTATCAAAAATCTTGCATTCATGCTATGAAAACTTGATTGGAAAAAATCATACAAATATTTGTCTAAAGACCCATGACATCAGGAACCGAGGTTTTTAACAAACCTAGGCTCTGATACCACAAAATGTGACACCCAAATTCGACCACCACCTTATGTTACCGCATAATCCCTTCAAGGTGATACTCGAATTCGGACATCATAAGTTTAGTAAATAAATAATTAGAAATACAATTTTAAGAAAACATACATTCATTATCTAGAACGATCTTTACAAGGTTTGAGAAAGATTGTTTCCAAAACCAACTAAGGTACAAAATGTTTGTGGTTATGAAAGAAAAGGAATCTATTCAATCCCATTTCAATTATAACCATAACAAAATAAGATATGCATTGTCATGTCAATACAAATACATGTATGTCATAAAACAAAATTCATCTTCGTGCACAGTCCACCTCGGTTCTTCGATCTCTGGTGTTAGAGTCGGAATCAAGCAATTATCTACCCTTCTCATCCAAAAGAGAATCCCCTCAAGTCCCTGCCCACACAACAGACATAAAACGCAGTGAGTCGCGAGACTCAGAAAACAACACTTACCAGATGGACAACATTTCCTATTTTTATTTAATCATATATATTCAATTCTTAGCAAACACAACACCACAATCAATTCACATAAACCCCTAAAATAATGACATCTCAAACAGAATATTAAAAACATATGGTTCCAAACTATAACCCATTCATAAGTTTCTTCAAAAGATAGAAAATCAGTGATCCACGCGTGATCAACCCAAAACTACGTGCGGTGGTCGACAACTATACGTTGTCATTGCCATACCACGTAGTCTCGGTACATTTAGATTCGTGGTCATGGCTGAAGTACGCGTGATCACAGCGAATGCACGTACTTAGCTGCCACCACGTGTGGATCTCTATTTTCCTGAGTAAAACCCTCAACAAAGCATACCACACAATTGCTAACATATATCTATCACAACTCCTCTAACCATCAAACTCAACAATCAATATATTTATTTTAATTGCCCAGATAACCACATGCAAACATCTTATGATCATTTAGCCAAGTATTAATAAACCAACTCTTTGTAAACCTAATCCATTTTCAATCATATTTGCTTATAAATTCCCTAAGACATAACAACATATACATGCATATTCATGTGCCATAGTTTCACTACACCCATAATTCATGCCATATCTCACAAACATAATAAGGTCATCATCCAATATTCTAAGCATGACATCTATTCCTTCATTCACACACAATCAATCTCATCGTACAAGCATACATTCATGTGATCACATGAATAATGATTGTGAATGCATGATCTCTAATGCATTTCAATGTAAACACTCATGGTCTCAAACTTTAGTTTTCACGTTACCCCCTTTCTTGGCCATTTCTTTTGATGTTTTCAAACAGGCCTCGTTGACCGGGAGTATGTGGTTATAAAGTACTATGGTCCATAGATTTTACGCCCTTACTTGGCTTGATTATTGCCCTTACTTGGTCTATCACGCTCAAACACTATTAAGTGTACCGAGACTTCCACTGTGCTGCAGTAAAGTATGTGATATATACGAACCATAATTTATGCTCCCAAGAGCCATAACCACTCCCTCAATTCAATTGCTCACCATGAGCTATCATTTACTTTCCTTTTATGTGCATGAATGTCATATGCAATGTCCATGAAATCCCATCATGCACCAAAATGATATCCATGCTATGTTATACATCCAAGGATACATTCAATCATCATAATGTTCAACATAATTCCACCAAATTACATTAACATAGAATTTGAACATATATACACAAATAATCAATTTAACCATTTCCTCTTTCACAAAAACTTAAAGCATACCAATTGTAACCATCACATCAACAATCTCAACACAACCTTTAGCATAGCTAAACAACAGAAGAAATGCACTCATCATCTCACAAAGGACAATCCAAGCTACATCGAATCAACATACTTCATAATCATACATCAACCCTCATATTCCAACAAGAAAACATACAAACTAAAGAAACTTGCATTCATGTTGCTTACCTCGCCAGCAACGTCTAATGACCCGGTTGGGAACCTCCCTCATAGTGATTTTGGCCTCCTATTAAACAAATTATGAATTTACATTAATCATATATGCATGAGACTATGCAAAGACGAAAGATTAACGATATCTAAATGCATATATGCTTAAATAACCCCATTTCTCTTTCTTTCCTCTCCCTCTCATCAATGTCCTTCACTTACCCTTATCTTAACTCCTTTCTCCTCTTTTCACCAACCACCATTAATGTTCCTCACAAGCTCCTTCTAGTTTAATTTTATGATTCCTACGATCCAACACCATCGATATATCCTAATTCTTATAATCCTTCTTTCAAAACCCTTCATAAATTTCTACCCTTTTTCCAATCTCTCTCATCTTCTAACACCCAATTAAATTGACTATCAAAACACCTTCAATAGGGCCCAAAGAAATTTACCTAAGCAATGGAACTCAGAAAAGAACTTCGGTTTGGAAAACCCAAACTCGTCACTTT
>CANYCX011475651.1:0-21582 GCA_948193385.1 Breynia disticha f. nivosa | reverse complement strand
CGAAATCAATATAAGTTTAAAAGAAAGGTTTAACGGAAAATGACTGTTATTGATAAAAGAAAATGTAAAGGAAAAAGAAAAGGATGAAGAATACGTAAATATGAAATGAAATTTATTATTGTGTTTTACGAGTAATTTACGAAACAAAACTGACTAGAAAGTTTAGTTCATGCCTATAAGACAGTTTACAAAATATCGTAAAATGAATTAAAGATTACTCACTGAGCCCGCAACTCATACAATTGCGATGCTTGTTTCAGGTACAGAGTTTACCAGGAGTAGACCTCTTTTCTAGCAGTGTCAGAGGTTCTTTTTGCTACAGGTTGGACAGCTGCTACCCGATCTACTTCTCTCTCTTCAGCTGATGCCATTAGAAGTTTTGCATACATGTTTTGCATGTTATTATGTTTTATATACTTTGTATATGATATGCTGAGGTTGATAGTAGATAACTCGAGGTTATCTACGGTTTTACAGTATAGTTTGTTGCTATAGTGTTATATGTTTATATATGAGGTTGCTTGTTGATAGAGATCTGATGAAAGATCTAATACATGAGTTGCATGTTGGTTGATACGAAAAGTGTATGTGAGCGATAGATATGTAAATTGGAATTGCAGGTGGATTGCAATAGGTTTTGGGATATCCATATTATAGCCGTTATATAGCAGTTTTACGTAAAGTATGAGCTTGCTAATTACAGAATAAAGGGCATATTAGCGTAACACAAAGCTTAATCCATGGATGTGTTAACTAATACAATCGTTATTCTGGAAATGTAACGGAATAATAAGAATTGGAATATCCAACCTATAGATACGAAGTTACTTTACGTAACTTAAAGTTAAAGGAAGATTAACAAGAATGGTAAATAAGAGAATAAAAAGAAAAGTTTTAAATTATACGTAATTAATACGATAGTTAGAGTAGGATGTTTTAGTTACAGTCGTCCTCTCTCTCTGTGTGGTGTGCCACCCCTCTCTTCATCTCTCTCCTGGTCATGACTCTTGTTTAAGAAAAGATAGCCTTCTCTTATTTTTTAAGTAAGATTGTGTACCTAATTCAAAGAAGAAAGAAGAATTATCTTTCTCTCTCTTGCCTATAGTCTTTGATCATCAAAGGAAAGATGAAAAAGGAGGTAGCACTCTGCTTAGACTGAATTCTATTCGAATGTGTGTGAGACTGTTTAGGAGGAAGCCAATTATTTTCTCTTAATTTCTATTCGTGGGGTTTTGATAAAAGCTTACTAAGAGGTAATCATTCTTGCCTTAGAATTTTTTAGGTCTTAATAGTTGTATAAGATGATCTTGTGTGAAATAATTTTTGGCTTGTTTTTAAGTTCCCATGTGTTGATTTTATTGTTAAATAACACATTAAAAGCATGTCTAATTTCCAAAAATGGTATCAGAGTCAACTTATGCATGATTAAGTGTTTTGATTGACTTAAAACTTATTAGAGTTAAAATAAAATTAAATCTTTGATTGAAAGATTGTATTTTTATGTTTAGTTAATTGGTGTACCTAGTTAATTTTAATGATATAATAATGTTGTGATCAAAATTATTAATGATAGATTTATTAGCATTGATAAAACTAGGCTATTAGTCATTGGCATTGAAATCCATTATGTTTTGAATGAAGGTTTTGGCATGTTAATCAATTAGGTAAAAGGTTGTTTTTTGATTGATTTAAATGGATAAATTTTGTTAAAAAATATTTGATAATGATTTGGATTCATGAAGAATGAATAAAATTGGGTTTAGATCAAGTTTAACATTGAATGAATCAAATATACATAAAAGCTAAAGTATTCATTGTTTTTATGATTTTTTGATCAAGTATGTGGTTACTAATGATGCCTGACCGTGTAACTTTGAAAATGATTGTGTAATTTGTTAAAACATGTTTGGTAATAATTTGGATTCATCAAGAATGAGCAAAATTGGTTATAGATCAAGTTTAACATCGAACAAATCAAATATACATAAAACCTACACTATTCATCATTTTAATGATTTTTTTATCAAGTACACGGTCACTGATGATGCCTATGACATGTAACTTTACAAATGATTGTGTAATTTGTTAAAACATGTTTGGTAATGATTTTGATTCATCAAGAAAGAGTAAAATTTGTTGGATCAATGTTGATAAGTATTTGGATCTTAATTATGCTTTGATAATGTTTAAAATGATAAAATTGATAAAGATTGATTCCAGATTGATTTCATCATTGGAGAGATTGCTGAAGAGATAAATCAATAGCTAAAGATCAAAATCTGTGCATAAATAACGTACGTTATGGATGATATAAGTCACGTTATTCTTGAAGAAAACCCAGGAAATTCAAATCTAAAAGCAGGCTGAGTAACATACATTTAGCTGGAAATAAACGTACGTTAAGATTGAAATACACATATGTTAATAACAGATAATGTACAATGAGAAGCAAAATAACGTACGTTAATTGGATCAGGTTTTCTTCCAAAACTTTCTGTTTCTATCTTAAATAGAATGGGCAACCAAATGGTTTTGGTAACGTACATTAAGGAGGATGGAAACATACATTAACGGGCCTGACACAACATAATGGCTAGTTTCAAAAGATGAGCAATGACTCTATTTTGTGTCTACTAGCTCTATAAGCTAACCAAGGTATAAAGACCTTAAAAAAGACATGATATGGCAAAGAAACATTGTGAGAAGATTAGATTTCATCTTATTCATCTATTTTGGGAGAGAATCTCCTTGAGCTTACATGTATTATTCTTAAAACAACCTAGGGTTGTTTGTATTATCTTGTTTATGTTGTAAAGTTATCACTTACCTTAAAAGTGAAGTTGTAGAAGTTCACACTTAGCCTGAAAGTGTATATTACAGTTCTAACTTACCTAAAAATTGAATGTAAGAGTTCTCACTTAGCTAGAAAGTGATTGTTGTAAATATTTTTCATTAAACTAGAAAGTGACACTTAGTGAAGTGGTTAAAAATCCTTAGTAGAGGTACTAATGTAGTAGATTAGGCAAGTTTAGTGTAGAACCATTCTAAATTCCTTGTTTACTTTATTGCTTGTTTAGATTGCCACCAAATGTTCGATAGAATTCAGCAAAGAAGTCAAAAAATTAACATAGACGATTCAACCCCCTTCTCATGTATCCTACAATTGGTATCATAATGGTAACCCTTTATTTGATGTTTTACATCCTAAGGGTTAAAGATTCACAATGGCTTTGAACTTTGGTGGAAACAATGAAGTCTATGGCTATTTTAAATATTTACCACCATTCTTTGATGGCTCTAACTACGTTATGTGGAAGAAGAGAATGATGATTTTCATCAAATCTCAAAATACTAAAGCATGGAAGGTTATTGCCATTGGCCCCCAACATACCAAGAAGAAGAAATGGGGAATTGAAGAGAGAAACTAATAAATACTGGAAAGGTGAACAACTAAACTTCAAAGATATGCAAATGATTTATTGTGCATTCAATTCAAAATACTTCAATCGAGTTGCTTCTTGTGAGAATGCTAAGAAAATATGGAAAATTCTGAAAGTTACTCATGAAGGCACAACTCAAGTAAATGTGACCAAGATTAATATGCTCCTTCCTGACTATGATCTCTTCATAATAAAGGAGGGTGAAGGAATCGCTTCCATGCTAGATTTGTTTATAGAAATCACCAACGAATTGGCATCTTATGGGAAACCAATTCTTGAGAGTGACAAGGTGAAGAAGATATTGAGTTCACTTCCCAAAGATTGGGATGCCACTATTACGACCATAATGGAATCAAAATATTTGAACATGCTAGAGCTTAGCGCTCTTGTAGGATCCCTCTTAAATTATGAAATTGTTCTAAAGTCAAGAGGCCTCAAAATTAAGTCCAGTGAGAAGGCAAAGACCATGGCATTAAAGGCATCCAATGAGCAAAGCTTTGATGAGTATGAGGATGATGATGAAGCTGAGGAGATAGCTCATTATGCCAAAAATGTGAGAAAATATAAATCACTCTTGGATAGAAGAAGAAAGGAATTGAAAAATGATGACGCTTGCTTCAAATGTGGAAAAGTTGCTTATCGATAAAAAGAGTGTAGAATTGTCACTTCTAAACATCTTCAAGAGAAGGTTAAAGGCAAAGCTAGAGAATCTTTCATAGCCACTTGGAGTTATGAAGAAGAGGAAGAAAGAGAGGAGAGAACCAACCTTGCTCTCATGTCCATCGACTCATATTCAAGCGATGAAGAAGGCAAGATAAATCACTCTTCCAATAATAATGAGTTGCTTAATGCCTTTGAATCCTTACATATTGATTATGTAAATGCAATTAAGGCTACCAACTTACTTAAAAAGAATAATAGGTTGTTATAATATGAGAATGATTATTTTCTAAGAAAATTGAATAATTCTAATGATCATTCTCACCATTTGCTTAAATAAGAGAAATTAGAAGCTCAACTCGATAAAGCTAGAGTGGAACTAAATTACATCATTTAAAAGTATACCAATGGAAATGATAAGTTTGAAAAATATTGAACAGGCAAAGGTATACTTTATCTAGATATGGATTAGGATGTGATGAATTTGAACATGAAAAACCAGCTTCATATGGTGCCATACCAATGCTGCGATGATATTAATTGTTATAAGCAAACTCTATCAATGGTATGTACCGATCCCAAGAACTTTGAAATTCCAATACACAAGATTGTAGCATCTCCTCTAATGTTTGTGTGGTCATTTCAGTCTATCTATATATCTGTGGATGGAAAGTAGCATTGAAGTTCAATTTAGCACCCAAGACACATACTCAAGATTCGGTGCACATACTCAAGATCCCAACATTAGTAACCATCTGCCAATTAAAATGGAGTCTCAACACCTTGATCAATCTATTCAATTATCTGGATGCACTCATTATATTTCTTTTATGTTAGTTGTATCTTTTGTACCAACATTAGTTGAGCCATCAATGTAGCTATTAATAATCTCAAATTAGATATTTCCATCTATGTTTTCAAACTTTTTAAAGTTATCAAATCATTCATACGTGTCAACTAGATAAAGTGACACAAAACTTTCTGCTTAGTGCACCAGCAACCAGATTAGATTTTCTGGGATGATACTCTATTGTGAAATCATAATCCTTCAATAACTTTAACCACCTACTTTTTCTCATATTCAACTCTTTTTGTGTCATCAAGTATTTCAACTTTTATGATCAGTATAAATTAGAAATGTCTCATCATACAGATAATGTCTATCTATCTTAAGATCAAATACTACTGCATTAAGTTCTAAATCATGTACTGGGTAGTTAATTTCGTGTGGCCTGAGTTTTTTAAAGGCATATGCTACAACTTTCTCATTTTGCATCAATACACATCCTAGTTTTGATATGAAGCATCACTGCATATAATGAATCCTCCTGTGCTCAAAGGAATAGTAAGGACTAGAGATATGGTTAATCTATAATTTAGTTCATTAAAACTTTGTCCACATTGTTCATTTAACTAAATTGATACATTCTTCCTCAGTAATTGTGTCAGCGGATCAATTACAATGAAGAATCCCTCCATAAATCTACGATAATAACCTGTCATTCCAAGAAAACTATGTACCTTAGTAACAATTTTTGGAGGTTCCCAATTTAACGCTACTTTGATTTTCTTTGGATCTACTATTATTCCTTGTCTAAATATCACGTGTCTTAAGAAGACTACGTGATCTAACCAAAATTCGCATTTTCTAAGTTTTGCATAGGACTGTTTTTCTCGTAATGTCTGCAATACTATTCTCAAGTGCTCATTGTGTTCTTAGATATTGCTCGAATGTATCAGTATATCATCTATGAATACAATAACAAACTGATCGAGGAATGACAAAAATATTTTATTCATCAGTTCCATGAATGTTGTTAGAGCATTAGTCAAGCTAAATGGCATGACTAAAAACTTGTAATGACCGTACCAGGTTTAAAAACCAACCTTTAGAATGTTTTCTTATAATATCTATAATTGATGGTACCCAGACTGTAAGTAAATCTTTGAAAATGTTGTAGCGCTCTACAATTGATCTAGTAGATCATATATTTTGGGTAATGGATGTTTATTCTTAACTGTTACTTGATTAAGTTTTCTTTAATCAATACACAACCTAAGTGTTCTATTTTTTTAATAAATAAAACAGGTGCTCTTAATGGTGAAACACTACATCAAACAAATCCTTTATCAAGTAACTCTTTCAACTATTTCTTTAACTCTTGTAATTCGATCGGTTCCATTATATACGGTTGTATAGATATTGGTGTCGTACTAGGAATCAGCTCAATAGTAAATTTTGTATCTCTATCAGGTCGTAATCCTGTGAGATCTTCCAAAAATAAATATAAATACTGTTTTACTATTGTATTTCTTTTAAATTATTGTACATTGTTGTTTTATCAACTGCATGTACCAAATAAGCTTTACATCTATTTCAGATCATCTTAAAAGCTTTCATAGCTGATACTAAATAACTCAGTACAATCTTTCTCTCTCCACAAAATACTACTTTAATTTGTCCTTCATGTTTAAGTATACTTCTTTTGCAAAATAGCCTGCTTTAGCTCGGTATTGGGTTAACCAATCCATTTTTAATATGATATCAAATTTTTTTAATTTAGTAGGATTAGATTGGTTGTCAATTCTATATTTCCAATCTTTATTATACAATTTTTGTACATTCGCCTAAAGGAGTATGAACTCATTTACTCTGGGTAAATCGTTCTGGTTTAAATTTTACTGTAGGTATTATTCTGGGTGTAATAAATAAATGAGTAGAACCTGGATCTAAGTGCACAAGTAGCAATATCAAATAAATGCAACTCACTAGTATAACCTCTGGGGCATTAGTTACCTCTTGTCTAGACATAGTGAATACCCTAACTTGTCTTGCACCAGAGCACTCAAAGCTCCTCTAACTCTATTTGAAGATTCACCGGTTATAGCTCCTTTACCCCTACCTCAACACCTTTGGCTATAGACATTGGATCACTAGTCTACACTGTCAACTGTGCCTGAAGTAAATTTCCTACAATATCTCCCTATTCATTCTTTTTGGAAAATTTACCAAGTAATATCCTTGCTGAGCGATCTATCATGTAATACTGTTGCTGACCATAAATGTTGCAACCTCTGATAAGCATCTTACACTCCCCTATATGATATCTTTGACACTGTAGACAATGTGGTCTAATAGGCCCTGAAAAAAAGATGTTGCACTACTATGTCCTCCTCTATTGGATCTCATCTAGTCCCTTTACCACAAAAGGTAAAATGGATGAGGTCATTATCTTGCTCTACTATAGCCTCGATATCTAGTATAAGTCAGAGTAAACTTAGCTCTTTTTCCATACTTACTAGAATATCTCGGCTGTGTTACTCTCTTTTATTTTCTTTCATTTTCATCCTCTTCAACATCATGATATATTCCTATGCTCTAATAGCTATGTCTCTAATGTATGCATATTCTCTCATCTCTTTTCTAGGAATCTATTTCCTTGTGTCTTTTCTCAATCCATCCTCAAACTTCTTGCACTTATCCTTCTCAGTAGGAATAAGACTATTAGTATAATGAGACAACTATATGAACTTCAGCTCATATTCAGCTACTGTCACCTTTCCTTGTTTTAAAGCCATAAAATCCTTTTGTTTTGCATCTATATAAACCTCTGGTATATATTTCCTCCTGAATTCTCTTAGAAAATCCTCCCATGTAAGTACCCAAGGAAACTCTCTAGCATGTGGTATAGCCTTCCATCAGTTATATCCATCAACCTTATAATAAGGATACTACAAACTATAAATTATCCTCTGTACTTGCCTGCATCTTCTCAAACACTCTCTCTGTCTCCTTTAACTAGTCCTCAGCAAATCATAGATTAATAGTCCTTCAGAACTCAAGAACTTCTAACTTTTTTAATTCCTTAATGTTCATGGATCTCACCTGGAAAGAGCTCACAGGTAGATCTCTATCAATAGGATAGTATGTGGCATCGAATAAGGATATACTAGGTAATAATAAGGATGGTCTAGATCATAAAGCTTATGATGTTATGCAGTATAGAACATCTACAAAGTATCTTGGTGGTCTGTAGCCTTCTCTCTCTCAGTAGGAAATCAAAGGTGTGACATATCTATAAAATAAAAATAAGAATGATTTAGCACACATTTCATAAAATAAGAATTTCATTTAAATGTTATATATCAATGACATTATACACACACACACACACACACACACACACATATATAAAATATGCATATCATTTATTTCATATGATGAATGTATGCCTAAACAATATACCATTAATAATGCCATAAAAATTCAAGAAACCAATACAAACATCATAGTGTTAATACTAATTATGATTTTGTGTTTTTGTTTTAACCAACTTGTTTAATTAAAACACAAAATAAATATTCAGATTTTGAGGTAATGGCCATACATACAAGATAAAACAATGAAAACACAAAACCAAAATCACAGTCCAATTATGATTCCTGCCTTGCTTAATCTTTTTGTCTAATTAAACACAAACAAGTTTTTCAATTTTTAAGGATTCATGCATACATACAATACCGTATAGCATAAATTATGAAAAACATTCAAGTTCATCATCCTAGACCAATTAAGAATTATGTTTTGTTTAATCATCTTCACTAATCAAACAAAAATAAGTTTTTCAAGTTTTAAGAATAGTTCAAATTTTGTTGCTTGCCAAATAAAACCTAGTTCTTTGGTTTAAATTAGTTCTATAATCTGAATAGCTAATCTTTAATTATTTCACACAATCAACAACCAAAAGAATGCAGAACTTTATTTTAATGAAATACTATACTTAACTACAAAATTAAAAAAAACCAAAATAAAGATTTATAATAACATATTTATGCAATTCTGAAATTGGTTTCTGACAATTTTTAGTTTTATAGTCGAAATCTTAACATGCAAAACCAATTTCAACAATTAAACATAGCATGGCTCTAATACAACTATTAGAAATTGATAATTCCTAAGGTTAACCTCTAAGGTGTAGAATTCAAAAATTTCTAGGCTATCCATAATAATAGAATCTTTGAAATATGTAATTTAAGAATTGGAACAATAAAAATTTCCTCTTTTTCTTATGGTGAATCACGTGGAGTTAGTGTTGAGTATAAAGGACTTCTTTGAGTGACACTCCTTTACCTTCACACATGACCTTGAATGAATTTGGTCAGAATGATAGATTCAATTTCTAGCTCTTCTTAAGAACTTGTAAGATAGAAAATACCATAACAAATTCATGTAGCCCTAATAAGCCATGGGAGGGTCTATTAATAGACTCTTATAACTCATGAGTTACTATTTATGTAAAAATATGGTTTCAAGGATCCTAATCCTATCCTATCTAGGTTAAACTAGTTGGACAGGACTAAAAAATTCAAACCCTAGCTACTCATGGAATTCATTAGGCATCACTCATATGGTTTGTAGGTGGGTCACATATTTTATCCCATCATAGTTAGGTGGCCAGCTTAAAATTAGCTAGTAGCCAATCCTTATATATGTGTTTTTTGTATTTTTAACTTTACGAAAAAATTCTATTTGGATTATGACTGTAAGTTCTAGCCCAATAAGCTCACAATGATATGGCCTAAAATGTAATATATGGTTTTGGGCCACTAGTCCTGGATTTTTAACCTAACAACCCATTTTGCAGTTACTAGCCAAAATTCACTAACCAACCCACTATGACTTCGTGTGTTTTCGTATTTTTAACTTTTCAAAAATTTAATTGGCCTATGACCACGAAATTAAGCCTAATAGAATTAAGACACTATGCCTACATCTCCATACCATTGTTGTCTTAGAATTTTCTAGTCAAAATTTACAGTTTAGTCCTTATGCCCAAAAACTCAAGTTGTGCGATCCTATTAGCCCATTTATCCTTGGGATTAACTCATGAATTTAAATAGATATTACTTACCTTTCATAAGCTAAATAATAACCTAAGAAAATGGAATTTAATACATGTTAAATTTCTACCTAGTAGTTTTATATGATCTTTTGCAATTTGATATCATGATAGTATAAGGCATGGGTTAAGTCACCATTATTTTGCACTGTCACTTTCTTCATCTCACTTGAGAAGATAACATAAATAGATTATTAACATAAACTAACAATAAAATTGGGTTTGGCCAAACACTACTTAGTTCACATATTAAGTGGATGGTGATATCATCTCTTCTTTTAGGTGACAATCCCTTCACTTTTTTTTTTGTCACTTTAGCATGAAATTAGTAAACCCAATGATATCCATATTTTCTACCTAGTTATAGACTACGTTAGACATATTTTAAATTCTCCTGGAATCCACCCAAGACATAAAGATTTTTTATCTTAGGATTCCAATATGAGCACCACTTATGAAAATGTTTATGAATTTGCTAGCCATGCAACATTTTCAATTGAGCGGATCAATCCAATACATTTTTCTCTTTAATGTATATATGTTATCTATGCTCTATAATTTGTGAAACACAATCATCTCACATATCAACATACTAGTTTTATTTTAGTGCAATTCCCATTGTCAATTATCAACTAGGGATATTCAAATGTTATCCTTTGTTCATATGTTTCATTATCCAATGCTTTACAATGATGATTGAACAGTACTAATATCTTGGATCATTCTATTTATCCCATATGCATGAGGATTTTGATAGATAGAATGTGTTTTCCTTATCTTTATCATCCTAATATAATGATAAGTAAGTCTTTGTGAGACAACTGTATTACACTTAAGGCTCACACTAATATATATATTTGATATTTCTCTCTGTATAGATAGCATCTTCAAATTTTTAAAGCAAAGACAAATGTAGATAGCTTAAGATCATGCATTGGATAATTTATCTCATGTGGTCTGAGCTATTTGGAAGCATAAATAACCACTTTTTTGTTCTACGTTAAGGCATAACATAATCTTTGGTAAGAACCATCATTGTATTTCACAAATCCTCCTATGTTTCAAAGAATTGTGAGAACTCATGTTCTTGTTAACATGTGCTTTAATTCATCAAATATCTGATGGTATTATTCATTAGATTGTGCTGGTACATTCTTTCTGAGTAGTCTTTTTTAGTGGAGCTGCTATAATTGAGATTCCTTCATCAAATCTTTTATAATATCGCTCTATATCGAGAAAACTATGTACCTCTGTGACAATATTAGGAGGTTCCCTATTTAGCATTGCCTCTACCTTCTTAGATCCATAAATATCCCCTGTCCTAATATCACGTGTGCCAAAAAGACTATATGGTCTAGCCAAAATGCACATTTACTGAGCTTTCTATATAACTATCTTTCTCTCAGTATATGCAATACAGTTTACAAATGTTTTCTATGTTCCTTGCTATTCCTCGAATATATCAATAATCCATTAATAAATGTAAAAATACCTTATTCATCAATGCCATGAATGTTTTTGGAGAGTTAATCAACCTAAAAAGCATGATTAAAAACTCGTAGTGACCATTTTTGTTTTGAAAGCATTATTAAGTATATCATATTTTTCTATTTTCAACTAATGCTAACCAGATCGTAAGCCAATCTCTAAAAAGATTATATCACCCTATAATTAATCATGCAAATCATCTATCTGGGGTAACAGATATTTTTTCCTTACACTCACCTGATTCATTTTTCTATAATCTATGCACAATCTATGGTTCAATCGTTATTCTTCACAAATAATAATGGTCCTACCCATTGTGAAACACTCAGTCTGATAAATCCTTTATCCAAAAACTCTTGTATCTGCTTCTCCGATTCGTGTAAATCCATTGGTGATATTTTGTATGGTTGTACAAATATTGGTGTTGAACCATGAATTAACTCAATAGTGAACTCGGTTTCTCTATTGAGAGGTAAACCTGATAGATCTTCTAGAAATACATGTGGGTATTTTTCCACTATTGGTATTCTTTTAACAATATCATAAGTCATTGTCTTATCAACCACATGTGCTAAATAAGCTTCACATCCATTTTTGATCATTCTGAAAGCTTTCATGGATGATGCAAGATAACTTGGCAAGAAGTTTCACTCTACAAAAAACAACTCATTTTTCCCTTTCGATTAAAAAATTACTTCTTTAGAAAAAAAAATCTACCTTTTCTCTGTGTTTAGCTAGTCAATTCATTCCCAATATCATATCAAATTCATTCAGCTCTAACTAAATCCAATCTACTAGTGGTTCAACAATTTGAATCTTTATGAAACAAATTATGTATATCATTTGTACCCATATTATTTTACCTAAAGGAGTATGGAATTCTAGTCTTTTGGTTAAATATTTAGGTTTTACCAACAATGTATATTCTACTCTAGATGCTATTAATGAATAGGTGGAACCTAGATCCATCAATATGGATGTAGTGTCATAAAATAACTATAACTCACTAGTAATATCTTCTTGAGCATTAGAAGTGTCATCTTTAGTCATAGAAAATACACTAACCTATCCATGTTGTTTAGTTCTTGGAACTCCTCCTCTTTCTCTACTAGATGAAGTACTGGATACTGATCCTCTAACTTTATCCTCTTAGTACTGGATATTAGAGTCATATGTCTTACATTCTATACAATTGGCTAAGGTTTCATTACATTTTTTCTAACATCCATTATATTAAACCATTTTGGGAATTTTTAAAGAAATTCCCCTTCTATCGATAGGAGTAATAGCCTTCTATTAGGGCTCTACATTCTTACACATGTCTTCTCTGGCAGTGTGGATAAATAGGTCATGTATGTACTGGAGTTAGAGCAATACTACTATATCCTCTACTATATCGTCTCTTAAAACCCTATAATATGACATATGAGATTGGGATGATTAGAGTCTTGGGCCTATATAACCTTTATGACCAATAAAAAGTGGATATTATGTTCCTTCCCAGGTCTACTGGACACCCCTTGTATATTTCTCCCTTCTACTTTCCTTCTTTTTTACTATCTTCTTTCAGCAGATTATTAGCCCTTACAATTTCATCTCTCAAATTTGTGTAGCTCCTCAAGATTGACCCTTTTATATATGTTTAGATTTTTATATCCAATCTATCCTTAAACATCCTACATTTCTCTCTCTCTCTCTCTTTCTGTAAAAATGGCAGTTGAGGTATAATATGGCAGCTATATAAACTTCACTTCATATTGGGCTCTGGCATATTTCCTTATTTTAATGTTAGGAATTCTTTTTTATTGGGATCTGCATATATCTCTAGCATTTATCTACTTTTAAACTCCTTCAAGAAATCCTCCCATGTAAGTATTGGTGGATAAACATTGGCTTTAAGCATTGTCTCCCACAAACATTTGAGTTTCTTTTTAGTAAAGATACTATAAAATCTAAACAATCCTCTAGAATACATCTCATCATATTGAATACCATTTCTATCCTTTTTAACCATATTTGTACGGCTACTGGATCTAGTGGGCCCTTAAAACTCAACTACACCTAACTTTTTTCAACTCTTTAGAATTCTTAGCCCTATGCTAATATAAGTTCATAGGTTGGTCTATTTCAACTAGATAATATTGGGGATTCACTAGTTCATATGGTTCATAATATGATGGTGTATATGACATCACAAAAAACTCATTTGGCTCCTTCTCTCTCTTGTATGTTATTCATATGTGTCATAATTCCTATATATGAAAATGAAAATAATTCAACACAATGTTACGCACAATTCAAATCACATATACATTTCATATATCATGCACACTCACATACCTAATGATCATTTCTCTACTATAATACTAAAATTATAACACCCTAAACTACCTTATCCATTGTAACATGTGATTAATATTTGTATTTGCCTTTTAGTCTTTTTCTTTATCATGAACATACAATATGAATACCAATATTCAAAAACTTTCTTGCTCATTTACATTTCATTTAACTCTTATTTACTTGTTAACTATATGTAAACCATTTGTAAAGTTTTTATCTATCAACACAAACTCAAACATAGTCTGTGTTATAATAGCACATCCTACAGGCAAAATACTGTGTTAAACTAACATGACCTCGTTGTACTTTCCACGGCCCATGTGTTAATGAAACATTTTTCTAGACAATTTTACACATAAACCTGAGGTCCTGGTCTGTTCTATGCCCCTTGTAAATCACCACACCCAGCCAATGTGGTACTTTATACGACCTGTATTGGACAAGCAAACTAAAAAAATTATCCTACAAATTGATAACACATCTTAAAGCACCATCAGTATTAATTACTTAATTAATCAATTCAGTCATAACTTCATAATATGCATTTCATTAGCAATCTTAATGAGCATCACCCTAAACATCAACTGGTTGTCAACATTTCATCAACCTAGAACATTTCATAATATCAATATTCACTCAATTATTAATTCCATATAAAAAACAAAAACTCAACCACCACATTCTTATTATATAACCTTAAAAAAGTGATAAACATCATAAACATGTCAACTATTTCATTTTTCTTGAACATAGTTGTCACACAAGCAATATTCACTATATTTACAATATTCACAAATATACACAAAATGCATATCTATATGTATGGAAAGAGAGTGATTTTCAAAGCTGATAGTTGTCCAACATGAAGATATCTGCTTTAACTTTTGTAATCAAGTTGTCGTGAACATAAAAATAAAATGTGCATTTTTTATGAGTCACAAAACTTAGTGCGTAGTCAATGCATAACATTAATCAACAACATATATTTCAATATATACATTTGAATAATAACTTGTAATAACATGTAACATTTGCATATTATAATTTGCATTCATATTCATATCCATCCATTGTCTACATTTTTCGACTATCCTCTATAATTTCTCGTATAAACATATGACTTTCATCTACATATTTCTCGTACAAATTCCATCTGTTTTCTAGAATATATTCCACACTCATATCATAAAACCATACATATATCCAACCATTGTGTACAAAACCAACTTTCGTCTACAATCTCTTCCTCCATTCAAACAACACATATCACATTTGATCATTTGCATATAATATCAATATAACATTCATATGCCTTTACTTTCATCCCATCCATCACATATTTCATATAACACATATACTAAAAATATAACTGTATTAATGTGCATTTGATGACTCATTGTTTTAGTACAAATGATCGCAGTTCCCTAGATCACAATCCTAATATTGTTGTCTAGATTATTGTCCTATATCAACAATAATTTCTATAATACGTAATAATTCCCAACATGATTCCATATGTATGTATGTATGTATGTATGCATTGAAATGCAATTCTTTCTCTTATTCAATCTATCAATTTCTCTATATCAAATCCTAACAACAATTCCTGATAAAATTTCTTCAAACATGAGTAAAAATTTGGAAATTTTTGATAAATTTTACTTACCTTCTTGTTCCTTCTACTTCTTTTCACCAATCTCATCTTTTCCATGTTACTTTAAGATTGAAATGATAAGGTTTTGTTCTTCAAAAATTTGTTATTTTTTTAAAGGTTTTCTCTGTGTTTTAAAGCTAGTATGTGGTGTTTTTGAATGTCATGAAATGTCTTGCTAGGTTTATTTCTGATTTATACAAGTTTCACACTACAACATGGTCATGTCGTAGTATAACATGACCTATGCTAACCATACAAAAACCATGGAAAGTACCATGCCCTCAGTAGAACTTCTTCTATCCAGAAAAAAATGCAACATGCCCATTGTGGTACTTTAGACATCTGGCGTGTTGTCAATGCTTAGCTTATTTTTCACATATAATAATTGCCTTTTACTGTCAGTCATTTTTTCTACTATTTTGTATGATGATACAAATGTGTTTATGATACTTATGCTATATTAATGGTATATTATAGGTTTTTATTTTGATTTACTTTTGGTTGCTATAGTTATTTTATAAATTCTAAGCTAATACGATAGGGATGTGATATAGATTGTCCTCACTTAATATCTTTAATGTGTGACTTCCAATCCTAACTCTTAAGAAAAGATTCTTAAGTTTATTTTCTAACCATATCTCTGATAGTGTCCTTTTCTTTGTTATTGTTGAAGATACATTTAGTAAGGACATAGTAGTGTTAAGGGTATGACTTAGGATAGAGTTTTTAGAAGATTTAAATGAATTTAACATGTAGAACCAAGTTCATACTTCTCCCTTTTAGACATACTACTTTTTAGAGGTATTCTTACAGGAGTGATCTTGTGAAACTTATTTCATATTCTCTAAGATAGTTTTCTTAACTTATGTACTTGTCATCTCAATACAATCAAATGGTTGTAATACTTTGGTCATGTTGGTTTTCTACTTCATTATAAACTCCCTAATGCAACTACTTAAGCCTTCAACTCTTTAGATGACTTCACCTTTAAGCCAGAGCTTCCTCATTTCTTGGTTCCTACACATTCAAACTCAATGTGAAAACCACATTCAAGACATGAATTATAGATAAAGAGATTTATTGGGTTTCCTAACATGTCCTAAGTCTAAAGGCTGCAGAAAAACACATAAAGCACGTCAAGAACATCCCAAGAACACATCAAAACCAAGGATAATACATATGTTTACCATCGAATGACTATTAGGTGACATAAAAATCGGACCTTTGTTGAAAGAACATACCTTTCTTTCTCTCCTTCAAGGCCATGGGTATTCTTTGCCAAGAATACTTAAATAATGTCTCAAAATACTCAGAGATGAACTTTTTGACACCAATGTTGAATCCCAAACGTGATTCCTCTACAATACTAACACAAGGATTAAACAAAACGTGTACTGGCACAAAAAGAATAAGAACGATTCACCTTTTTGTCAATCAGATGAAGAAACTGCGAGATGAAACGTACCACAATGATCAATCAATGCAACGGCCTATTAATCTCACGTATTCTATCTTAGAAATAAAGCACTCTCAATTTAGGTGGAAGCACACGTTTTTGGTGGTGTGTTTGAAGGGACCAATTCTCTCTTGAAAGCTAGGGTTTTGGTTCCTTTTTAAATATAAGAGTTTTGCAAGATTAAATCACTTAAACAATCCTAGTCCCATTAGGACTTTGTTAAGTCTTTAATGAAAATAAAATTCCTCAAAAACCACCCTCCAAAAACGTGATTATATGTGAGTAATTAACAAGAATCTTTCTTTTAATTTATCCCACGTTAATCTTGTCTTAACTTAAGACAATCTTCCTAAATTTTCTGTCACTTATCTTCTTACATATTTTCACTTAAGACATCATAATTAATAAATAATCTCTGTCTTAAAATCATGTAAGAAATATTATTTCTCATCCGTGTTAGGCCCAATTGCCAAAATTGGCCAAAATACCCGATCTGGCCCAATAGTCAGATTTTGACATAAGGTGAAATACCAAAATTACCCTTTTAGGTTTTCTGCCATCCATGTGCAAAGTGTAGGATTACTTAATAAAGGTAATGAGTTTAATAACTCATAAATAATAGGCAGTCTATAGTAAGACAGTATGATCACCCTAAATTAAATAGCTGACAAGTAGTGTCAACAACCTTACTACAATTCAAATGCATCCTTTGACCTTCGATATCTTAATTAGCATAAGGCATTTTGCTAACTCCCTTATTTATTACTAAAACACTTTTGTTGGTCTCAATGAAAAAATTGATTAATTCAAATAAATCACTTAAGCATTTCATTCTGGTGCGGCCACACTCTTCCAAATCTTGTCTATCAAGCGACCAGTGATATCAACTCTCATTGAGAGGGTCAATCCCTTAACTTCACTCCTGCTCTTACTTATGATTCGTAGCATACCATATCATACTCATACTTGTCAACCTTTTACGGTCACGTTAGGCGTATTTCAAAGTACACTAAAAATCACAAGAGACAGTGATTTTCAGTCTAAGGATAATATTTGACATTGTAAATAGTGATCGCTCTCCAAGTATAATGTCCTACATTATACCTATGCATTTTGCTAGATATCCCAAATATCTATGACCAGTAGAACATGATCATCTACAAAGTACATACTAGTCTTAATTCATTTTTATTCTCATAGAAATAAGCGACTAGAGATATTTAGAATGTTAATATCATAACTTCCGGGTTCTACTATCAAGGTCTTCAACCTTGATACCTCAAACATTTAATTAATATTCTTGGATATTTTATCAAACATATACCACAGATCAATACATGAAGTGATAAAATAATACCTCATAATTTTATTAATCAATAATAAAAGTTATAAATAATGTATTGGGCTAGGCTTACGCTAACAGTAAATGCTGTTCTTTCTTTCCATGAGCCCTCTCTCCATATGTGGTTTTTCTTTGAATCAATTTCAAAAAACATATAGGAATTTGCCCCTGAAACTAGACATGGAAATCCGCCGAAAATAGCGGTTCACGATTCCATGATTCATGGAACCGATGGGTCGAAATTAAGTGGTCCAATTTTGGTTCAACGGATTATACAGCGTCTGCACCTTTCACAAATTTGTTGCCCTGTATCCATTTGATTAAGCACATTGAGCATTCACAGATGGCTAAAGTAACCCTATGCATGAATGAGAAAAAAAAACCTTTTGCAAGTGTGTAAAACTGCCATAATTCTACAAACAACAGAGCATATTACATATCTATGGCTCCATTTTAAAAAAGAGAACATCCTTCAGTCATCAAAGCAAGCGAACTGTTAGCTCAAACGCCTTAAGAAACTAGGAATTCAACTCTGTAAATCTCTTTCTCACAGCACAAGCAAGCTTCCATTCACCAATACCAGCCAGGCCCTCGACTACCTTTTGCCTGACCTTAATATATGGTATAAACCCTTTCTCTGTCATTCCCATAACCACTTTTGAAGCCAAAAGATATTCTTTACGCTCCAAGCATCCTTCAACCACCAACTGATAACTCTCAAATCCAACACAATAGCCTTCCTTCTTCAACAACTCAATCATCTCAACAGCCTTCCAAATCTCTCTGTTTGCCCTCAACGCAGCCAACAACTTCACCACCATTCCTTGCCTAGGTGTCAACCCCATCTTAACCACCATCTCCTTCATCAACTCAACCGCATTCTCTGTCTTTCTTGCCTTACTCATTGCACTAACCACAATGCCATAACTCTCCAAATCAGGAACACATCCCGCACCGGGCATTCCCTTCAAGACTATCACTGCCTCCTGAAAATGATCAACAACACACAGAGACGTCAACAAGTAATTGCACACACCACAATCAGGAATATACCCAATAGACCTCATCTCCAACAACAAACTAGCAACACTCTGTGAGTCACGCCTACGTTTAATCCACGCGGATGATAAAAGAAGCTGCATTTGAGGTACGGGTAATGCCCCAGACCGAAGAGTGCATTGCAATATTGCAAATGCAAGTGGCAGAGGATCAGAACTTTGAAGTGTATAAGACAGAAGCCAAGAATAAGTAGTGTGAGTTAAAGAACGAGGTCTTAGCGGAAGTAATGACTGCAAAATCTCATCAACAACACAGGTCTTTTCGGTTTGAGTGAAACTCGAAAGGAACACAAAAGGGTTTGATTTGTTGCCAGTTTGTTTCAGTGAAACAAGAAGCTCTGGAATTCTTTCATACGCTTTCGTTTCAATAGCTACTTTAATGGATACTTTAAGTGTTTCTAAGGGAGAGATTGCGGAAAAAAGACGCCTTTTTTGAAGCAATTGTTTGTAAAACTTTGTAGTTGTAGAAAACATGTTGGAACTTTGAAGGGAAATATTAGGTTTAGGTTCAGTTGGAAATTTTGTCGAACATGTTGTGTTCTCTATATGAGTTATGAACTCAATTTTCCGACGTTAAGTTCCCTTTCAACAGTGTTTAATAAAATGTTAAACAGAACAAGATCAGTTGGAGGGCACAAATGAAGAGACTACAGGTAATGAAGAAGAAAAGAATCGGAACCATGAAAGCGGCATTAATGTTGCTTCTAGGAACTGTTGTTGCTTCAGTTTTTGCTGATCCTCTAGTGGATGCTGTTGACAATTTCTCAACAGCTTCAAGCATTCCTTCTTTTTTTTCGTGATTTTGCCTTTCGCCAGTTCGAGCGAAATCGTGTCGGACTTGAAATTTGCCAGCCGGAAGAAGACCACTTCTGCTTCTTCAGCTTACTTGGAGGTACTCACTAAACCGTTCTTTACATCATTGCATGTAATTTCTGCAGTTTCAAACTAGGGATGGAAGTGGGTACCTATAATAGTTACCCGCGCGTATCCGACCCGTTTATCATTATTCGAACTCAGTATAAACGGGTTTGAAACGGGTATGGGCATTGAAATCAATACCCGTCAAGGGTTCGGGTCGGGTTCGAGTTTACCCCCGGTACCCTAAACCCAAACCCGCTTATATAAACGGGTACGGGTAGCGGGTACCCGCTAGTACCCTAATAAATCATTAAAATATATTAAATATTATAATTTATAATTAAATATAAAGATTTTATTCGTATGTTTATTTTAAATAAATTAAATAATTAATAAATATTTATTTTTATTAATGTATTTTATTTAATAAAATGCTTTTTTTTATATTTTGTAATTATTCAATAATCTAATCGGGTATTTAAACGGGCATGGGTACTCGCAGGTAACTTTAAACGGGTTCGAGACGGGTACGGGTAATGTACAAACGGGTTTGGGGCGGGTACGGGTGTGGTTTTACTAAACGGATTCAGGTTCGGGTAGTACAATTTTTTCGGATACCCGACCCGTTTACATCCCTAGTTTCAACAAGTATAAAATGGACTATTACTAAAAAAAGTGACAGCACATATGACAGCTGTTGATTCAAGGGTTGCATATATTATTCTCATTGATGGCAGCTGATTGATACTTTCCTTGTTTAATTGTTGTATAATGTGTAAATTCCCTAGTTAGTTAGACAAATTACTGTGAATCAGCAAAATCAATTTGCTGTAATTTTGCTTCTATTTTATTGTAGTTTCTGTAACTTCTATATAATGGAAAGAAGCCTAATGAAGAGGCCAACTTGAATCTCTAAAATCTTTGTTATGGTATCAGAGCCATACTCTATACCTTTTCTATTTTTTTTAGTCTACAATCTTGGGTGTGGGGATATTTGCTGCCGAGATCATTTTCTTTGCTTATTGTGATTCTTTCCTTTGGAGAGTGACAAGGATGTCATCTACCAACACTGAGGTCTTTGTTGTGACATTCACAGGAAAAAATTATGTTGTTTGGGAGTTTCAATTTCGTTTATGTCTTACAGGAAAAGAACTTTGGGGTCACATAGATGGAAGCACGCCAGCTCCTTCTGAACTTTCTGAATGTGCTACATGGAAAATCAAAGATACTACAGTCATGACATGGATTGTGGGATCAATTGATCAAACTTTTGTTTCTAATTTGAGGCCTTACAGTACAGCAAGAGGTATGTGGGAGTACTTAAAAAAGATTTACAATCAAGACAATTCAGCCAGCGCTTCCAGTTAGAGTATGAGATCTCAA
>CANYCX011475464.1:0-21356 GCA_948193385.1 Breynia disticha f. nivosa | reverse complement strand
ATTGTATTTTTTTGGTTAAAACTGGATTTTAAATTAACCGGCCGGGTCATTGGGTCACGGTTGAACCGGCCGGGTCAACGAATTTAAGCGGGTTAAGTGCATTTCCGGTCTTCAGTGTCAACCTGGATTGGTTTACCGACTGGGTCGCCAAATTTCCAGTCCGACCGGCCAGGTCGGTCCGGATTTTAAAACACTGCATATGCCTGTTTTTACATTGGTAATAGCATATGCATCAGAGTTCTCTTTTTCAAGAAATATTTAAAATAAATCACTGCATATGATGTACTGACAATTCAATTGTTTGGCAATGGATGCTTTGATGTTGGGTGTTGTGCTACATTTTTGTAATGCTGTGGAAATCTTGTCTTCGCTATAATAATAGTATTCATACCTTTTTTTTTTTACAAAATTTTAGGCAAGGGACTAGGTTAGTCTATAGGCAAAGGGCAGGGACCATCCTTTCGGGTAGCTTGGCGAACCAGCAGGTCTAGGCCTGTATGCCTCCCTCAGCACCGCTACGGAGAATCGAACCCACGATCACAAAAAAAGGGTAATACGCCTTAACAGCTGAACCCATGAATGAGGGGTTAATAGTATTCATACCTTAGAGGGAGAAGTAAAAGAATTGAGTTTTAGCCTTTTATATAAGCAAGGTGATAAAGTTTAATTTTGACTCTGACGTTTTGTTAAAGGTACAATATTAGATCTAATTTTTTTTGTTCAATTCGATCTTTAATATTTACATTGTAGCTCAATCAAGGTATTTTTATAATTTCATTTGTTTTAAAGGAGACAACAATCAGATAATGTTTAGATATGTTCGTTTATGTTCATGTATATTCTTTGTATATTTTCATAATTTCATTTATTTTGAACACATATGAACACAAAGGAACATTATTAAACATTTCAATGAACATCAAATCAAATGATTTCATCTGCTTTAAATCCATATTTTCCTGACATCAACCTCTTGTATATTTGTTCTTGTTTTGCATTTGCTTTTTATCCATATTTGCCTGACATCAACCTCCATTATTAAGCATTTCAATGAACATCAAATGATTTGATCTGCTTTAAATTCCTTAATATATGGTGCAAAAGCTACTTATTTTATTATGTAAAAGTTTATTTCAGTTGCGCTTGAATGTAAGTTTTGTAGCATAAAATTTTTTGCGATCTTCTTCGAAGAAACCAAAAGTATATAGAGTCTCATTCAAAGTGAAATCATAATTATGTGAATATGCAACAGGGAAGTCGCTTTTCTCCATAACTATTCTGAGTGAATGGACAAATTCTATTATTTCTAAAAGCAAAAACATTTAAATTTCTGATAAAAATCATAAGCATTGAAGAAGCACAAAGCAAAGCAAAGCAAAAAACATCATAAGCATTTAAGTTAAAAAAAAGGGTTTTGTTGGCTACTTGTTATGTCAAATTGAGCTTCAACACCGTAAAATTACTGATTTCCATAGAAAGGTTAGTCAAAATAAATAATGTGTAGTATGGATGAAAGAAGAAAAATGTGAACTATAGTTTTATTTGCTCAGCGAATTGTGCTTGCAGATACAACTATACATACAAGCACAAGCATGCCATACACACAATCGGTGTGTTTATATAGGAACATATCTGGTAGGAACTAACATGAGATCAATTTTCCTTTGAAGTACAATGGTAGACAACTCCGTCATATCAAGATTTTCAGCTTTCATGTCACCTGGAAGTTTCCAGTCAAAATGGTATAACAATTGCGAGAGTGTAAGCTCGACGTTAAACATACTAAACAAGATTCCCGGACAAATTCTTCTCCCAGCACCAAATGGAATAAACTCAAAGTTATTCCCTTTGAAATCAATTAAACTATTCAGAAATCTATCTGGAACAAACTTGTTGGGTTCAACCCAATAAGTAGGGTCTCTCCCAATAGCCCATGCATTCACAATAACTCTACATTTTGAAGGTATGTCATAACCATTAATCTCACATTTTTCACCACATTCTCTTGGAACAAGAAGAGGAACAGGCGGATGTAGTCTCATCGTTTCTTTGATAACAGACTTCAAATATATTAATTCACCAAGTCTTGTTTCATCAATCTTTCCATCATCAAAGACTTGTCTTACTTCTGCTTGAGCCTTTTCCATTATTTCGGGGTTTCTCATTAATTCTGACATTGTCCATTCTAAAGTTGTTGATGTTGTCTCAGTACCCGCGGCAAACATGTCCTACAATTTTATCAGTGGTAAAATATTCGTTTAGTTTATGTAGAATAAAAATAGTCAAACCGTTTGAAAATACTCAAATACTGGACTCCAGATTGTTTACAAATAATGTTGAACCCAGCTTCAGCAATTCAATACTCGGATTTTATACCCCTATTCTGGACTTCATACCATTCATTTTGAATTACTTCTGTTGATGCAAGAACGTTCTAAAAGCATATTATTCAAAGAAACTTCATTGTATGTTAGGAAATATTATCAAATGTTCTTGTATTTTAATTATACTAGAGCAAATGTCCTATTTTCACAAAATATTTATATAATAATTCAAATATATAAAAAAAACATTAATCACAACCGTAAATTCAGACAGGAGGCACTCACTAATATGACTGCTTTGATGTTGTTGGTTGATAAAGGGAATTGTAAGTCTCCATGCTTTTGAAGATTTAGAAGAACATCTACAAGATCTTGGTCACTATGCAACTCGGTTTTGCCTTTTCTGAAATGTTGATTAATGATATCTTCTAAGAATTTATCCACCTCTTGATGGATCTTCCCCACACTTCTCCTTGTCCCATTAATATGTTGGAGCCATTTAGCAGAAGGATAAAAATCAGCAGGATTAAAGCCTGCTAGAGCCTCAGCGATTCTATTAACAACTTGAATAAATACATCTTGACCATTCCAAATCTTACCAAAGGCTGCTCTTGAAGTGATGCTATAGCTTAAAGACCTTAACATGCTTGATAAGTTGATTGGCAATCCTGTCCCATGTTGGATGTCACGGATGAACTCTGATAACTCTTCTTCCCTAATGTGCCTGAATGATTCCACGCGCTTAGCGCTTAGCAGCTCTATCGTACACATTTTTCGCAGTTGTCTCCAAGTGTCTCCGTATGGTGTAAATACAATATCACTATTATTGTAGTATATAATAGTTGTAGCAACACTGGATGGCCTGTTAGAAAAGTTGATATCATGTGTTTTCATGACCTGTTTGGCAGCATCTGCAGAAGAAATTATTATGTTGGTAACTTCACCAAGTTGAAGATGCATTATAGGTCCATATTTTTCAGCCAAATCACTTAAGCGACGATGAGGCATACCCCCCAACAAATTGTGCATGTTTCCTATAATAGGCAGCATCGGAGGTCCTGGAGGCAGCTTTTGATGAGATGAATATGCATTTCTGAACTTTTTCCATATTATCAGTACCGCAATGAGAAAGAGTGTTGAAAGGATTGGAAATGAGAGAAATGTATGGTATTCCATTTTGATTACTGGTGTGTTGATTGGGTGCTATGCTCTTTCATTTTTCTTAAGGTATTGGTTATAAAGTATGATCGGCACAAATGCATATTCAAATTTATATAATAACATTTAAAATACGTCACTGCATACGATGTACTACCAAATCAATTGTTTGGCAATGACTTGAATCGTTGAATTCGTGATCTACTCAATTATTTATAGTGTAGTTTACTATTAAATGTTTGTTATATATTTAAAAAAACCAGATTAGCTGTCATCTCCATAAATAAATCTTCGTTGACCGTAATTAATTTTTGACATACGTTGACAGTAATTAATTAATTACGAGCAACAAATGCCTGTTCTTATACGGCTGCAATCATGCATTTTTTTTTATGAGCGTCATATTTTTAATATAGTGCAATCTTGTCTTCACTATAATATTCCTACGTTAGGGACCAAAGGGATATTTATCATTTGTTGCAAACTTGCAATGAAAGGAAACGGCAAAAACGACAGCTTCCATATTTGCAAACGGCAAGTGGGGTTGTATTTCTTTTCAGTTTTTTTCCTAATGGCAGCTCTACCAGCGGCGAAGCTAGGAATTATTTACAGTGGGTGCACCGGACTTTCTGTGATGCAACATAGTCCTAAAAAATCGGTTTATTTTACAAAGCAACGTCAGGTCCGTGACCAAAACAACGTCATTTTGATCCTCTTAGTTAAATCCATTTTATTTTCTCAATAAATAGCATACAACAATCCTATTTAATAACAAGTCTAACAATCTTATTTAATTATTTCAGGGTTTCTCATCAGTTCGGACATTGCCCATTCTAAAGTGGTTGATGATGTCTCAGTACCCCCCGCAAATATGTCCTACAATTTTATCAAAGGTAAAATATTTGTTTAGTTTATGCAATCAAAAAAGTCAAGTCGTTCGTGAATACTCAAATACTCGACCTAATATCGTTTACAAATAATTTTGAACCGAGCTTCAACAATTCAATACTCGGCTCGGCTCATTTACAAACCTACTTTGGACTTCATACTAGTCATTTTGAATTACTTCGTTTGATGCAAGAATGTTCTAAAAGCATATTGTTCAAACAAAGTTCATTGTATTTTAGGAAATATTATCATGTGTTCTAGTATTTTAATTATACGAGAGCAAACTGTCCTATTTACACAAAATATTTAGATAATAATTCAAATATATAAAAAAACCATTAATCATAAGCCTATATTCATACAGGAGGCACTCACTAATATGACTGCTTTGATGTTGTTGGTTGATAGAGGGAATTGTAAGTCTCCATGCTTTTGAAGTTTTAGAGGAACATCTACAAGATCTTGGTCACTATGTAACCCAGTTTTGCTTTTTCTGAGATGTTGATTAATGATATCTTGTAAGAATTTATCCATCGCTTGATGGATCTTCCCCGCACTTCTCCTTGTCCCACTGATATGATGGAACCACTTAGAAGAGGGATAAAAATTAGCAGGATTAAAACCTGCTATAGCCTTAGCGATTCTATTAATAAGTGGAATAAATACATCTTGACCATTCAAATCTTACCAAAGGCTGCTCTTGAAGCGATGCTATAGCTTAAAGACCTTAACATGCTTGATAAGTTGATTGGCGATCCTGTCCTATGTTGGATGTCACTGATGAACTCGGATAATTCTTCTTCTCTAACGTGCCTGAATGATTCGACGCGCTTAGCGCTTAGCAGCTCAAGCGTACACATTTTTCGCAGTTGTCTCCAATTATCTCCATATGGTGAAAATGAAATACTACTTTTATTGTAGAATATAATAGTTGTAGCAACACTGGATGGCCTGTTAGAAAAGTTGATATCATGTGTTTTCATAACCTATTTCGCAGCATCTGGAGAAGAAATTATTATGTTGGTAACTTCACCAAGTTGAAGATGCATTATAGGTCCATATTGTTTAGCCAAATCACTTAAGCGACGATGAGGCATATCACCCAACAAATGGTGCATGCTTCCTATAATAGGCAGCTTCCGAGGTCCTGGAGGCAGCTTTTGATGAGATGATATATTTTTCAAAATTTTCCATATCATCAATGTCGTAATGACGAAGAGTATTGAAAGGATTGGAAATGAGAGAGATGTATGGTATTCCATTTGATTACTAAGTGTGTTGATTGGACGCTATGCTATTTTTTGTTCATCTTATACATCATTATATAGTGTGATATACATGGACAGAACAAGAAAAATATTTAAATATTTTAGTTGAAAGAATTTGATGAATATATCAAAAATAGATGAGTAAAAAGTATTTAGTTTAATATAATTTAATATTCTAAATAAATTGATATATAATATATATAGATGACTAATAACAATCATATATTAACAATACTTTTACTTTCAAAATTAAAATACTATAGTTGATTTAGTCAATTATCGATTCTAAACGGTTGTAACCGATCGTACATCTCCTTTTTAGTCTTGACCATGTTTTGCTAGTGTTGATAATTTTCTTGCATGCATGACAACACATTATGTTTTTCCAATAATATCACTGTATCAACAATGGCTAATGTATAGATTACATACAAATCTAATCAAATTATTTAAAATTATTTTAAGTTGCTTCTAATTAATCTAATGTTTTGTCGTAGTTTAATCATAATTTGTCGTTATACAAAACAGTTATTACACATATTCTCATATCATTATCTATCACCTAATATACATAAAATTAGATAAATATCCATTTTTTAAAAGTGAGAAAATACTCATCACATGTTCATTTATATTCATATATCTAAATATCATATTATTTGTGTGAATATATTTGATTTTAATTTAAATGTGAAAAAATGTCAACTTCTAAATTATTTGTCTTCTCTCTTCCATTTAATTCTTTCAATTGCTATTTCTTTAGAATATATCGAATATTTATAAACATTATTAAATATTTCAATGATTATCAATAGATTTCATCTATTTTTAACATTTCATTCAAATATTATAAACATGTATTTTCAAGGGTTTATGTGTTTTTTTAATTTTTGTTAGCAGTAATTCAATATAAATGAACATTAATAAACATAAATGAACATTACATGCACATCGATATTTAAATTGTATTATTTTTTATTTGTGATATTTTTAAATTTAGTGTTCAATGAACATAAATAAACATCAATTTACAATCGATGTTCAAAACAATATGGTTGTTAGTTTTTTTAACGTTTGAGGACCAGATTGAACATAAATATCACTTTACAATCGAAGTTCAAAAAATAAGAAATAATCTCTCCGTTCCATTTTGATAGATAACATTTTTATATTTTTTTTTCACATGACTAAGCAATTTTTTTACTTATATAGAAACCATTATTGTTTACAAGTCATATTTACTCTTTCAAATTAATAACATTTTCATCTTTACAATAAGATTTATTAATTCAAATATTTATTGACTAATTAAAATAATTCATTAAATAAGTGTAAGATTGTAAAACTTGATAATAACCAAGAACGGAATGAGACCAGGGACCATAGGGGTATGTGCCCCCACCGACGCCAACAAAGCCCCTATTATGGGGGTGTAGAGTTCCTTCAGGGGGTTCTGTTAGTCTGATACCTGGGTATACCAGGGCACCACCCACAATGACTAGAGTCTCACGAAGAAGGAGGATGTGTAGCGTGTGGTTAAGAAAGCAAATTGGAGAAGGAGGATAGCTGAATGAGGTCATCAAAGCAACTGAAGGAATGGTAGAAGAAGAAGTGAACGACGTCGTTCAAGATTAGGATGAAACAAAGAGTTTTTTCTTTGTTTAAACAAAGGGTTGACCACAAGCACAAGACTAGGTGTTTTTGACTATAGACAATGAAACTCTTAGGTATTCCATGAAATGTCTGAATGACTTAGTAGACCTTATTTATTGGGGTTGGATTTTTTAAACTATAGGCACTTTTATTCATTGTTAGTTTACTACAATTTACTTTATTGTTTTTATCTTTTATCTAAGTACAATAATTCAACTCCAATGTTTACTTTTATGTAGTTTTAATTAATTTGTCAAGATTGATCTAAATTTGTTTCTTCTTCAAATAAATAGGCTTACAGATATTCATTCAATTTTATGTGGTCTATCTTGAACTAAATTATGTCTTTTCTTCCTTCGCTCAAGAATCAGTAGTGACCAATTAGGATCCCATAAAAAAATTGACGTTTCCATTCTGAAAACTTCTTGGGTTCTTTTCTTCCCTGATAATAACTACCACTTAAGAAATTATCAAGTAAAACTGGATGATAATTACCACTTGGTAATTACTAAGTTTTGTATTACCGAGTTACATTGTTCTTTTTATAAAAGTACAATGGAATCGTAAATACAATTATTGATTTCAACTAACGCTATGTTTGTTTGAGGCAAAATATTTTTTTGATAATATTTTTCCTTATATTTTGTTGTTTGGTTCAATCATGAAACACAGTAAATGAAAAATGATTGGTCAAATAAAAGATAATTCAATTAAGTAACATGATATATAATAAAATATTTTCTTCTTTTAAATAGAGAAAAATATTTTCTCTATTTTCATATATTTACTATAATGTCTAATATTATATATTTTTTGATTTTTTTAATTCTGTTATAAAATTTACATTTTGTTAATGTATTTGTAATTTGTTGACATTTTTATTGATATAAATTTTAAATATCCTCTGATAATTTTTTTTTCATGTGATTACCAAATGCTAGAAAATATAATTTTAGAAAATAAAATCTGAAATTTATTTTCCATGGATGAATACTTTCTACAAGAATTCATTTCCGTCAAACAAACGAAGCCTAAGTGTAGTAGGAGACAATGACGAAACCTAACTTTATAAATGAGGAGTACAAATTAGTTTCAAATATTCAAGTATAATTAATTTTGAAGTGTAAAAAAAATCTTGAGGGATATGGGACAAAATCTTTCTATACTATACTTAAATACAAAAATAACAAATTATGCATTATAATGTTTAAATAGATGAGGACCAAGATCACTCTCACTATACATGTAGTTTGGGCCCTATCACTGTTACTACCTACCAAATTAGTTGTTTGGTAATGGCTTGAATAGTTGAATGTATGACGTTACTCAATTATTTATAATATAGTTTATTATTTAGTAATAATTATATATTCAAAGAAAAACCAACCTAGTTTTAAATGAAAGAGGGTGAAGGTCATTCTCTCTATGCATGTAGTTTGGCCCCTGTCATTGTACTACCAAATCAATTGTTTGGGAATGGCTTGAATAGTTGAATTTTTGATCTTACTCAATTATTTAAATTAAAAAAAAACGAGCCTAGCTGTCATTACCATAAATAAATCTTCGTAGACCACAATTAATCAATCAAGAGTAGCATATGTCGGTTTTAGTTTTATATGGTTGTATTCATGCAATTATGAGAGTCGTTTTTGTAAAGATGTGATTTGAGCAATGATCATGGTAAACAATGTTAAGAAATTGGGCAATAAAATTTCTGGAATCAAATAATAAGATAAGAAAAATACACAAAATTTATGTGGTTTTGATGGGGTATCTATCTCAGAAGCTGGCGCTGGAACTAAAGCTGCAAGTGGGCTTTCTATAAGCTTAGTTTCTGTTTTGTTAAAACTGTAGTTTAGTTTAGACTTCTATGTTACTTAGGATTTCATTGCTACTTGTCGATTACAATAACTCTAGAGTACAACTCTATTTAAGGCTATTATTTACGTATGTTACAGCAGATTTTGAGAATAGAAATTACTTTCAGTTTCTCTTGCCCAACGTGAATATTGGGTGTTCTTGTTGAAATTTCTGTTAAGCAATTTTGCTTCCGCGTTGCGTCAGGTTTGATCAATGTAACAGACAAACTGTTGGAAGCTTACAATATCTATGCATCACACGTCCAGGCATCTCCTATGCGGATAGTAAAGTCTCTCAACAAATGCACAAACCCACGCAAGCCGATTGGACAAAAGTTAAATGCATTCTGCGTTACTTGGCTGGGACATGGGACATTTATTCAAAAAATCAACTGACATAAATCTCTGTTTATTGTGATGCAGATCTTGGAAGAGACAAAAGAGACAGGAAATCCACCACCGGCTTTGCCATATATGCAGGCTCAAACCTAATCTCATGGAGCTCAAAGAAATAAAATGTCGTGTCACGCTCATCCACAGAGGAAAAATATCTCTCTTTGGCTACAACTACTAACGAGTTACTATGGCTTTTATCACTTCTCAAAGAAATCGGTCTGTCCTCGAATTACCCACCAAAATTATGGTGTAATAACATTGGTGCCACATATCTCACTGGCAGTCCCATATTGTACACACTATCAATGCATTTAGAGATCGAATTTCAATTTGTTCAAAATCTTGTTGCAAAGAAACAATTACAAATCTGCCATATTTCTTCGGAAGATCAAGTCACTGACTTACTCACCAAACCACTACCAAGAGGAAAATATCAACAACATCGAAACAAGCTAAATCTCCGTTCCATTGCCTTTAGCTTGAAGGAGAGTGATAAGGATTATACTCAACATAAAGTTTCGTCTAGAGAATAACTCTTGTATAACTTATATATCATGTATGAATTCAATCACAACTCTATAATCTCTATGCACATATACACTTATTTACATGAATAATATCAAAAGCCAAAAATCAAATTAGTGTTATTTGTATTATATTATAATCGTAAAATCACAAATTATATTATTATGTCAAAAATTATCACTCTTAATTTTAATATCTCAACCAGATATATTAGTTAAATACAACTACAAGTCTACAATGCCTTAAATATAAGTTTTGTTACAATAAAATATGTCAAATTAGATTTATTTCACAAGAGCCATTAATATTTATTTTATATTTTAATATAGTGTCTGAACGATTAATTTTATTGCATTAAAATACCATAAATAGTTATCTTTCACAAAAGCTATTAGTACTTATCTTTCAGCAAGAGTACCTCACTGGCATCTAAAAATAGAAGGTAATTTTTTTTTATGTTCTAAGTATAGATTTAAAATACCTAAGTTGAATTTAGGATTTGGTATTTAAGGATCTTATTATTTGAGAATTTTTTTGTATATAGTTTATTATGAAATAATATTGTCACTATATTGTTAAGTTATATTTTATTTGTAGGACAAATAATTTTCTTTTTCATTGTTTTATTGATATTCTTAATCACTTATTAATGATTAGTGATTACTATATGAATAATTGTCAGCTTATTGGTTGTTAAGATTGTTTCAGAACTAATTAATATGTTTTGAATGGTATGACATGTGACAACGTCTTCATATATAAGTAATTGTTGTCGTGCAATTAATTTTGATGAAGATCCATCTTAGTTTCTTGTGGATAAGAAAATTAAGTGCATGTAATTACTAGGATTTTTTGGTTGGTTAAGTTGCCTGAAATGTCTGAATGCAGATTAGTTTCTTTATGTTTTGTTCAGTTTACACTTCATAGCTTTAGCAATGACATTTATCTGTCATTTATTTTTTACAGTATGTGAATTTTGGTGTTCATGTATTATGACTCAAATATAAACTAAATATGATTGGTTTTTGTGAAATAAAATTAATTTGAGATATTTTAATCTAATAAAATTGATAATTAAGATATTATGTTCAAACATAAACTAAACATTAATGACTATTGTAAAAAAATTTAATTTAAAATATTTTTGCATAACAAAATTTATAGTTCGTATAATGAGAGTGTATTTAACTCCCATGTTCCTAAACATCTGTATGAAAGAACATAAGGTCAACTTGCCATTGGAGCTGTAAATGAGATGAACCGTTTGTGAGCAAATTGGTGTTTGACTCGTTTAGAACGAGCTCTCACTAACAAACGAGTTGAGCTTAAACAAAATTTTAAACTACTTTAAATAAATGACCCAATCTTAAACATTTAGGTACTCAGCTCGATCTTAAGCTTGTGAACATATTCTTTTAAGAGACTCATGAACATACTCGTAGATTCTATAAAAATGTATCAAATTTAGGCGCAGAAAGTTTATATAAGGTAAAATTTTATAACTATAAAGATGAATATAATATGGAGTCATAAATAATATGTTAATTTGTTTTAAGTACATTCAATGACAACTAAATTTTATTTGAATAATAAAGTCAAAGAAGTTAATTTGTTTTCAACAAATCAATCTGAAAATTAATTTTTATATCATTATGATTTTATGTTTAAATTACAATGTGTTAGTGTAAAATTACATAGTTTTACACAAAACAACATAATTTTGAAACTAATTTATCTTATTTCATCATAATTCTAATTTCTTTTAATCACATGATGCTATCATATAGTCATAACTATTAAATCATAATTTTTTTCAATTAGTATCAGACTGCTCTCTATCCATCTATACTCTCATGACCATTTCATATAAACTTTCAAACTTGCTGCTTGTCGCAACCATTCTCTCTTCATCTAGCTACTCTCTCATCGTTAAACAAAATTGTATTTTAATTTTGTTTATTCAAGCTTTGTAAAGCTCGTAAATAGACTTGTTAGCTCGTGAGTTTTAAATGAACCAAAATTGAACATAATTTTGAGCTTGTACTCGTGAAATTTTAAGCGAGCGCAGCTTGAACGCTTTATAACTCGGCTTGACTTGGCTAATTTAGAGCTTTACTTGTTGCAACATCTCTGGATTCTCATTTGGATTAAGAAGCCTCAATAACTTAAAGAGATACATAACCTACTGTTAAAGGTTGAGAATGCAAAGCAGGAGAGGCATTGCACATGAACAACTAGTAGAAGAAACATACTACCTTTACCTGCACTACTTTTCCAACCAAAATAAGCTGTCAAATGTAAACTACCATGGAGAAAAGGCACAAGTAAAAGCTTCTCTAACCTTTTTATAAGCCCTGTTCGATATGTTTCCTAAAACTTCCACCCTTCTACATGGAAAGATTTAAGTAAACAAAAGGAACCTTTAACTAATTTGAGAATCATCCAAGATGGTGTCAACCTTTGTCATTGATCATCATGCTAAACGATGGACCAAATCTCTTAAACTATAATACAACTTTCTATTACGATCCCAACGAGTTTTAGAAGAAGAATTGAGTTAAGAGGGAAGAAGGAAGAAGAAGAGGAAGGTAAGAAAGAGAAGAGAAGGGATGAGAGTGAGAAGAAAGGAAGAGACGAGAGATAGGAGAGAAATAAAAGAGAGAGAGAGAGTTTAATTTCTTGAATAAGCATACTCTGATTCCTTATGTTACAGAATATATTTACATGTACTAAGTAACTTCTATTGCTTAACTACTTATTACATGTTCTAAACAAAGTAATGGTAGAGTAGTATGTGAAATGTGTATAACCGACTATTAGCTACCATCTACAAGAGTAGGATCATTATATTCCATTGTCCTTAACACTCTGCTTGGTTGATGGGTTTTTATCGTATTGGATAGTATTGTCAAATTAAAAACTATGCTTGTTTTGGATTTGTATGGTATAGTATTGGTTATAATTGTTTCTTCAAGGTTTCAAATAAGTAAAAAAAACCATCAGATAATAACACTCTGCTTGTTTCGTGGTTCATTAATGTATCGTTAGGTATGGTATATTATACGATTGTATCGTTTAAACAACATTACAACCATAACCCACCAATTTGATGGTTTGAATTTGATGGTTTTATTAAGATTTTCAACCCATGAAATAACTACATCAACCAATACCATCCATTAAAAAACATTAAACAAGCATGGTTCTATTTTAACAATACTATACAATACCATCTAAACCCATGAACCAAGCATACCGTAACCCACCAATTTGGTGAGTTATCATGGTTTTAAAAAATATTAGACAATTATAACCCTCTTATTCTGTTATATCATCTATGTATTATACGTCAATTCAAACACTTTCAACGTAAACTTCAATCCATCTGCTCTATTTATTGAATTATTTGCTTTCACCAACGTAGATATCTTTGATTGAACTGGTATGTCTAAGTTTTCATTATATCTCAATAACTTTGTTCAACCTTCTTCTTTCTTATATGGCTATTTTTATGAGCTTAATGGATCACTTTTAGGTTGTCGACAAAGAGGAGTTTCAATATCTCGTAACTTTGGCGATCATTGAATCCTTGTTCTAGATCAGGTATTTATGATTGGGCATTTAATTTTTATGTTTTTAATGTTTGGCTTTCATATGCTTAAGAAGTCCTTAATTATGGTTGATGTTAGCATGTTGTGTTTTTTATTGATCTTTTCACTCCTATCGGGTGTGATGTTATGTGCCTTTTGATAAGGACTCTCAACCAACTTAAGATAACTATTGTTATCAGCTCCTATATTTCCTCCATGTATTTGTATTCAAACAACTTGTATTTGAATCTCTGTAATAGTTATCCATTACGATAACTCTCTACCAGTACTTGTATATAACCATTACAGTACAGCAATATACTCACGTTGAAACCCAAACACTTATATGGTATCAGAGCTACCATACTCACGTTGGGAATGCTGGCTGTAGTTTGCAGAAACATTCAAGTTTTGCAAGGGTGGTGCAGCTCTTTGTAGGCGTATTTCTTCACTTAGGAGCAGACTGTAAAGCTCATCAAAAGAGACATCAGTGGAGCGTGCTTCAAGCTCTCGACCACAAACTATCTGTTATGGAAAACGCAGTTGCAACCACTTTTGCGCGAGTATGGGTTGATGTGCCATGTTGATGGCACTACTATGGCTCCACATGTGAATGAAGATAACCCGGATTATCTCACATGGTTTAAGAAGGACCAACTTGTACTATGCTGGATTATCAGCTCAGTTACAGAGGAATTATTTCCACAAATTGTCGGGGCCACTACTGCAAGGACTCATGGGATCGCTTGGCAACAACTTATGCCTCTGGATCGCGAGCTCAAATTCGTAATCTCAAAACTCAATTGTCTCATCTTCAACGTGGGTCTGATAGTATTTCTGTTTATCTGCAGCACTCCGAAACCATCGTTGATCAGTTGGCTGCTTTAGGCAGCAAAGTTGCTGACGATGACCTTATTCATGCCATCACCGAAGGGCTTGGGATAGATTATCATCCTTGTGTTCGAGCACTTGAAGCACGCTCTACTGATGTCTCTACTGATGTCTCTTTTGATGAGCTTTACGATCTGCTCCTAAGTGAAGAAATACTCTTACAAAGAGCTGCACCACCCTTGGACAACTTGAATGTTTCTGCAAACTACAGCCAGCATTCCCAACGTCCTTTTCCATCTCACCACTATCGTAGCCGCGGACATCGTGGCCGAGGGCGTGGTCGCACTCACCAGTTTGGTCGCAACTCTCCACCTATCAATTACAGCATTCGTTGTCATCTCTGCTCCGGTTATGGACACATGTCCAAGCAATGTGCTTCCAACAGATCTCCTCATAGGTCGTCCTCCAATGTTGCAGTCTCCTCTCATCAGCCTCTCCTCAGGACTGGGTTGTGGATTCTGGGGCATCGCACCATCTGACGTCAGACCTTGACAACCTTGTAGTTCATTCAGAATATACTGGCACTGATACTATCACCATTGGAAATGATAAAACACTCTCAATCTCTCATGTTGGTCGCTCACAAATGCAAACTCCCACCAACACGTCACTGTCTTTGTCCAATATTTTTTGTGTTCCATCTATTTTCCATAATTTGTTATTTGTTCATGCTCTTACAATCGCTAACCCTATTTCTGTGGAATTCTTTTCGGATTCTTCCTGTGTCAAGGATTTGACAACAGGGACCATACTGTGCCAAGGGGAGCATAGGGATGGCGTCTATCATCTACCGTTAAAACCTCAGTCCACTTCGTCAATAAAGCCTGCTGCCCACGTTTCCCTCACCACTTGGCATCAGCACCTCGGACACTCCAACGACCGTATTGTCAAACATGTCCTCCACTCCAATAACATTTCCTATACTGCACCCAAGGAGTCTGCTTTATGTCTAGCCTACTACACCAGCAAAAGTCACAAGTTACCTTTTCCAGTTTCCAATTTTCAGGCTTCTCGTCCTCTCGAGTTGATTTGTAGTGATGTTTGGGGACCGTCTCCAGTTTTTGGGTTTGATGGTTCTCGTTATTACTTGTTGTTCCACGACCATTTTTCCAAATATTCGTGGATTTTCTTTTGGGTAAAGAGCTATGCGGTCCCCGAGTAATACTATGAATAATTTTTCGGTCCCCGATTTTTCAATATTGGTTTTACCGGTCCTCCACAAATTTAAAATTCACCACTGTTAGTCCCTCCGTTAAATTAATCTAACGGATTAACAATTAAATAATTTACCGGTCCCTCTAATCTTTTTTTATTTAATTTATCGGTCCTTGTTGCCCCTGCCACGTGTGTATTAAAGAGGGACCGGTAAATTAAGCAAAAAAGATTAGAGGGACCGATAAATTATTTAATTGTTAATCCGTTAGATTAATTTAACGGAGGGACTAACAGTGGTGAATTTTAAATTTGTGGAGGACCGGCAAAACCAATATTGAAAACTCGGGGACCGAGAAATTATTCATGATATTACTCGGGGACCGCATAGCTCTTTACCCTTTTCTTTTTAAGGAATAAATCTGGGTTTTCAATCAGTTTGTTAAATTTCATCATTTCGCTGAACGTTTCTTTGGTCTAACATTGCAATCATTTCAGTCAGATTGAGGCGGTGAGTTCCAAGCCTTACAATCCTATCTCACCACTCATGGAATCGTTCATCGTCGCTCCTGTCCACATACACCTGAGCAAAACGGCTGTGCCGAACGCAAACATCACCATCTTGTGGAGACAACCTTAGCCATGTTGCACACAACCAAAGTTTCATTATCTTATTGGCCTTATGCTTTCGATTGTGCGAATCATGTCATTAATTGGCTCCCAACCTCTCTCTTGCAATACCAATCCCCCTATGAACATCTTCTCCATGTAAAACCTGATTATATCGACCTCAAAATCTTTGGGTGCTTGTGTTATCCCTGGTTGTGTCCCTACAATAAACATAAACTTCAACCTCAGTTTATGCCTTGTGTCTTTATGGAATACGGTAAACAGCATAAAGGATATCGCTGCTTAGATATTAATACCCGCAAGTTCTATATCTCTCACCATGTTCGCTTTGATGAATTTGCATTCCTTTTTGCAGGTCTTACGTCCTCTCATGGCCGTTCTGATGCCCCAGCCTCCACGACTTATGTTCTGCCCTCACTGCCTCCTAATCTCTCCACTGCAACAGTCCCAACAATTGGCTCTACTACTCAATGACAACACCACCTTGTCTCTTGAACGCATTCCTCACCTACAGCTCCAATGCATGAACAACAGGAGCCTCCTGCTTCACCAGCTTCCTCTTCTGGTCTCCTTCTTTCGTCCACCCCTGCTACTGTCACACGCCTCCATTCAGGTTCTCCGCTGACCCAGGCTTCCCCTGGTCTCAACCTCATTGTTGATCTCACTACTAGTTCCCATCAGCAGACCTCCACTCCTCTTGTAACCAAAACTCATCACATGGTTGCACGGCAACAAACTGGGTCCCTCAAGCCACGTCATTTTTTGCCACTTCTACTTCTCTAGACACTACTCCGACCTGCTTTACGGAGGCAAACAAACATCTTCATTGGCGTCGAGCAATGATGGCTGAATATGAGGCTCTGCTGCAGAATGATACTTGGGTCTTAGTTCCTCCTGATCAGACCTCTAACTTGGTTGGTTGTAAGTTTTTTCGAATCAAATGGGATGCTAACAGAAATGTTGCTCTATACAAAGGCCGCTCTTTCACCAGTGTCCAGGAATTGATTTCAAAGAAACCTTTAGCCCGGTTATCAAGCCAGCGACCATTCATTTAATCCTTTCCATTGCGGTCTCCTAGGGCTGGGATATCACCCAGTTGGACATTTCTAGTGCATTTCTTCATGGAAAACTTGAAGAAAATGTCTACATGACTCAACCACCTGGCTTCATTGATAGAGCTCATCCTCATCATGTCTTCCTTTTAAAGAAATCTCTGTATGGCCTTCGCTAAGCACCTCAATCCTGGTTCACTCACCTCCGGCAGACTCTTCTCATCTTTGGTTTCCATGAATCCAACACGGATCAGTTCCTTTTTTATTACAACAGCAACATACTCCAGGCTTTCTTCATGGTGTATGTGGATGGCATCCTACTCACCGGTTCTTCTACATCTTTTATTTAGGATGTCATTCGCCATCTCCAAAGTCAATTTGCCCTCAAAATTCTCGGAAAACTTAGTTACTTTCTGGGAGTTAAAGCAACATGGGTTGACGGAGGAGTTTTTCTGTCCCAATCAAAGTATATCTGTGATCTTCTATCGGACTTAAACATGCTGCACTGAAAGCCGGCTTCAACGCCTATTATCACCCCATCCTCCAGCTCCTCTAAGGTTGCAAAAGACACCAAGTCAATCAACATTGATGCAACCAAATACAGACATGTGGTTGGCAGCCTGCAATACCTCCCCATCACACGTCCTGATCTTTCCTTTGCCACTAGCAAAGTTGCTCAGCATATGCACTCTCCAACGCCTACACACTAGATTGCTGTCAAAAGAATTCTTCGGTACCTTGCTAGAACTATTGATCATGGCATTTTCATTCGCAAGAGTTCAGACCCTACACTCTCCATTTATTGTGACGTTGATTGGGGTGGGTGATCGGAAGTCCATTATGGGTTTCGCAATTTTCGCTAGTCCTAACTTAATTTCCTGGAGCTCTCGCAAGCAGCGCGCTGTTTCTTGCTCTTCCACTAAATCTGAATATCGTGCGCTTACCACATCCACCAGTGAAATGCTTTGGCTGGTCTCTCTACTGAAGGAAATTGGTGTTCCGCTGACCTCTCTGCCTAAATTGTGGTGCGACAATCTTGGTGCAACCTATTTGAGTGGCAATCCCATTTTTCACACACAAACTCGACACCTTAAAATCGAGTTACACTTCATTCGTGACTTAGTCTTGATGAAGCAGCTCATCGTACACCATATCGCAACCCATGATCAACCTGCTCACTAAACCTCTACCTAAAGATACGTTTAATGGTCACAAAGACAAGCTGACGATCCGCTCTGCTGCTGTCCGCTTGAAGGGGAGTGATAAGGACTCTCAACCAACTTAAGATAACTACTGTTATCAGCTCCTATATTTCCTCCATGTATTTGTATTCAAACAACTTGTATTTGAATATCTGTAACAGCTATCCATCATGATAACTCTCTACCAGTACTTGTATATAACCATTACAGTACAACAATATACTCACGTTGAAACCCAAACACTTATACCTTTAAGCTCAACTTTTTGACAGATTATGAACTAAATTTCTGCTGTTTGTGGGTTTATCTTTATTGGGTATTTTTTTAATTGGTTCAATCATGAGATTTCTATTGGTTTGAATGATATTGCTCTGAATGGTATCTGGGTTTTCTCTCTTTGATGTTAAGAATTGATTGCTTTATCAGCAAGAAATAAAAAAACCATTAATTTAATTTTTACTTCTAATGAAACAATCAGCAGTGAGATGTGCAATAAAACAAAAAAGAAATTTTCAACTACAAGAGTCACTATGAACATGTTTAGACAACTCTTTGTTTCCATGTCCTATAGTGTGTACAGTAGACAATATTCACAAAGAACTGATGCAACTATAATTCATTGTTGATCTTTTGTAGTTTCTTTAATCAATAATCGTTCTCTTTTCCTCATAGGAGAGTTTGGTATTTAGTGTTTTTCTTTGCCCTTTGAATTCAATCTCGTTGGTTGGGATGATTTAAAGTGGTTGGCGACAAACATATGTGAGTGTGGTCTTATTGCTTTCTTATAACTGTGTTGTTAATTAAAGATGAAAGCAGTAGCTATAAATCTCTAAACCACTCAAATTTAATATGTCAACAATAAAAATAATTGTATATTTGGATAATTATCATGATTGACTATCCTGAGATGTAGACCACAATAGCACATCACCAGAATGACCTTTGAAAGAGCACAATGGTGTCTCTAATAAAGAAACAATGGTGTCTGTAATAAAGAAACATACTTTCTGGAACATTAATATAGTTTGGAATAGATATCTTTTCCTTGTACAAAAACCTTCCTTCTTTTTCTTAGTTTCTGATGGCAATGGTGTAAATCTCCGAAACCAGGCTATGGACAGCTAGTTGATGGATAGAGTGCTGTCAAATTCCCTGCCTTTAAAGACATAAATTCATATTCCCAAGCTTCCCACACCTGAATAGTCTGATCTTCCCATCCACTCGCTAGATATCGTGCTTCTGTACTGAACTTAAGTTCCCATCTTTATTCACTACCTAAGCCTTTCGTTAGGTTCATGGAATTGAGTGGGAAAAAAATTAATTAAAAAAATAAAAAAAATAAAAGAAAAATAATATTTTTTTTCATGTTTGTTAATTTATGTGTGATATTAAACATCATAAAATATTTTTTTATTGTCATAAAATATGTTTTTATATTATAGATGGACGAGAGAAATGACTTACTAGACGACTCATTTGCTAAGCTACAAAGGCTGCATCATCTATCAGTAATACAAGCAATTTGTATTATTATTTCTTGATACGTGAGGCGTAAGCGTCAGCTGACAGTTAGTAGATTTCAACTCTCACATGAAATTAGACTTCATAGTGAACGTTCAAGAGATGAATTTCTCGAGTATCTATTTTCTAGTAATTTATGTCGCAACATGATAAGGATGAGTGCTAGTGCATTTATGAGATTGTGTCATCTATTAGTTAGAGATGGTGGTCTTAAACCAACTACGTGTGTTACTGTAGAAGAACAAGTAGCGAAGACATTGTACTTGTTTGGACACAATGTAACACATAGGGAGCTTCAATTCTTTTTTCGTCATTTTGGAGAGACAATTAGTTGTCATTTCCATAATGTTTTGCGAGCTATAATAGAGTTGGAGGATAAATTTATGACAACCAGATGGTTCGAATATTTCTTCAGAAATATACACTAGTAAAAGATTTTACCCTTATTTCAAGGTAAATATACCTATGTTTATAGCTGAAACTTATGCTTTAGCATTCACTTGTCCTAAAATAAATTTCTAAATTTAAGTTTTATGTTAGGATTGTGTCGGTGCCATTGATGGGACACATATTCGTGTAAAAGTTCCTCCTTCTGAAGCTCCAAAATATCGGGGACGAAAAGAGTACCCAACCCAAAATGTTTTAGCAGCCTGCACATTTGATTTGAAATTCACATATGTATTACCTGGTTGGGAAGGGACGACATCGGATTCAAGAATTTTGAAAAATGCATTACTTAGACCATGTTCACTCAAAATTCCTAAAGGTATATGAACAAATATTATCCATTATGAAGATTATATATTTATTGTTAATGTAATAATATAATTTTACTTTTATCTTTAGGCGAATACTACCTTGTAGAAGTGGACTTATCACACCATATAGAGGAGTAAGATACCACTTAAAAGAGTATTCAAGAAATCCACCCAAAAATAATCAAGAATTGTTCAATCTTCGATGTACATCTTTGCGTAATGCAATTGAAAGAACATTTGGGGTTTTAAAGAAAAGATTTTTGATAGTAGCAAGTTCAACAGAGCCTAATTATGTTCTGAAAATACAAATCGAAATTATATTGGCATGTTGCATCCTACATAATTACATGATGGGTGTTGACCCAGATGAAAAAATTCTAGTCGAAGTGGATAGACAACTTCTTAATCAGAGGGACTCAAAAGATAATGATAGGAATAATGTGAGAATAGTGATGAAACTAGGAGGCGAGAAATTTTGAGAGATTTTAT
>CANYCX011475380.1:0-12962 GCA_948193385.1 Breynia disticha f. nivosa | reverse complement strand
ATGTCAAAATAGAGAGATTGATTTCTATCACGTAGATACCTGAAGTAGATGCTCCATCAGCACCCTTCTTCTTCTTCTCTCCCAATAGCTTTGGACAGTGTCGCTTCCAATGACCCTTGTCAAAGCAGTGATGACACAAGTCTAAGGGATGAGGCTTAGGATCGGCCTTAGGCTTGAACTCATCCGTCTTTGGCTTTAAAGGCTTCTTGTCCTTGCCCTTGCTCTTCTTATCCTTTTTTACGGCCTTCTGGGCATCTTTTTGAACCATCAATGCAGGTTGTGGCTTCTTAATACTCTGTTCAACAGTCTTAAGAATTTTGTGCCACTCTATCACTATCTTATCCATGCCTTGCATATAATATTTAAGGACCACTAGGTCATAACTAGGCGGTAAGGAGCTAAGGACTAGGTTAATGGCAAGCTCCTGTTTCAATCCCGCTCCAAGCTTCTCAAGAGTATCAAGATACCCTTTCATCTTGAGCACATGAGGACTAACTTGTCCTCCGGGAGCCATCTTACACGAGGTCAATTGCTTCACAATTAGATACCTCTCATGCCTTACCTTCTCTTGGAACATTTCCTTGAGAGCAGTCATGATGTGGTACGCATCTTGATCCATGAACTATTTTTGCAGCTCGGGGATCATTGTAGCCAACATCAGATAAGTGACATCGTTCGAATCCCTCTTCTTCTTTTTGAAAGATTCTCGAACTGCGGCAGTGGCATTTCTTGCCAGTTCAGCCAGAAGAGCGGCATCCAAGACTTCTAGCTTATTCCCTTGCCTCAGAATAATCTATAGGTTTCGAGCCTAATCTAGAAAATTGGATCCATTCAACTTATCCTTTTCAAGGATAGAGCACAGGGAAAAGTTTATGTTGTTTGGGTTCGGATTCATCGTCTACAAAGAAAAAACCAAACAAGGTCAGTTATGAGGTCTTTTTAGCAAAAAGATCTCCCATTCAACAATGGATTAATACCGCTTGAAATAATCAACTTGTTAGTGATGTTTTGTTGGACCGAGATCCAATCATCCTTTTCCCTAAAGATGACTCTCGATTTCTAATGGGACTAGCACTTTCGTGTCGGGGCACTTCCCATTAATTGCCTAGGGCCGACGTACCGTTACTGTAACATTCTGAAAATTTTTTGTCTAAAATAATCGATAATAGATGATTTAATGTTAATAAATAATAGTAAAAAAAATAAATAAAATGGGTGATATAAGGTTGATATGAAAATGAGTGGGGAAAAATAAAATAATTAAATAAATAAAAATCATTTTCCGGAAAAATTCGAAACTACGCGCAGTGGGACGAGAAACGCGTGGTCGTAGCGACAACGCGTACTCAACAAACACATACCACAGGTCAATACATGATATGATAAAATAATGGCTCATAATTTTATTACTCAATAATAAAAGTTACAGACAATGGATTGGGCTAGGGCTTACACTAACACTAATAATCAAATCTACCAACAATATTTGTTGGACTCGAAGAGCCTTGGGAAGATCTGCCACGAGCGTAGGCCTGGTGGAGGAAAACACTAAACAAAAAGGGCACAAGTGGGCTTGACACCACATCTTTATCTAAAATCTTAAGGTATTAGATTATGAGTCTAGACCACATATAAATTCTTCTCACACCCCATAACTCTCCAAGGTGAGATTCTCACTTTTTTCCTAACAATCTCCCCCTTAAGTGTTAATCCCTTTCACATTGGGCTTAAACCTGCTGCCCCTTCAGTAAAAATTACTTTGTAGTACTGTGGAATTTTTCATAGATCACTTTGAATGTTAATGTTGTAACCCAAGAGATCACACCCATCTACGAGCTGTACCACTTTCCATAGACAAGGACAACATAAATCTTCACCGTCCTTGGGCCAGGGAACAAGCTCAATATTATAACGGTGTCACCAAAAGTACTCTTCATCATTTTTGGTCTGATGCAGTAATTTAAAATCACCATGACATCACCAAGAGCTTTTTTGGTGTTTTCCATCCTTCTGTCTAAAAAACTTTTTTGCCTGCTCACACTTAGAACTGAATAAACAAACTCTTCACTATATTACTGAATTCCTCTCAAACTACCACCGCACCATACCAACCTTGTCCATGCCAAGCAAAACTATTGGATTTGATACCACTTGTTGGACCCGAGGATCCTTAAGGAGATTTGCCACAAGCAAATTATTGGGTTCAATTGATTTCTTTTAGAGATTTGGACTCACAGAAAGTGTAGATTTTGTTAAATATTCTAATTAGGCAACACAACTAAATAACTAGGGTTAGACTAACGTTTTATGTGGGAACGGTGTAAACCTATATGTAGTAGCTTATGATTTTCTCTTGTAAGCCTTTTGAATTCCACCTTTTGGTGACTAAATAATAGAATAACTTGTTCTCTGTCTGTGGACATAGGCACATCGACTGAACCACATAAGTTCTTGTGTGTTTCTTTATAACATTCTAATCCTAATATACTTTATTCACATATGATTAACATCTTTATTAAACATTTGTCTTTATCTGCCTTATGTGTAATGTCTTGGAAATTATACAAATTAAAAGAAATGAAAAATAACTTAAAACAGGATTGAATAGGATCGATTTAGGTAAAATTAGGAGAAAACAGCAGACAACACGAGCATGAGCATGCCTTCGTGCTCATGGCTGAGGATCAGCACGACATCGTGCTCATCTTGGGAATTTGGCACGCCCTTGTGTTGAATTTATACAGAACGAGATCGTGCACGACTAAACAGAATCACGTGCTGAGAATGCACAGCACGACGTGATGGCACGACCCATGCTCGAGGTCGTGTTGATTAGAATTAATCGAACAGTACCGTTTGCTCATTCATTCACTTTATTAACAGAGAAAACAAAGGAGCTAAGCTAGTATATGAATTGGGGAAAAACCCTAGAACAGTTAAGGTAGTGAATTTCAGTAAGGAGACACTTGATTTCTTACAAGAAATCAATCCTAAGATCAACTAAGGTAAACTTTTTGCTTTGTTATGACTATATGTGGGAGTTTGATTTTGTTGAGATTGATCTTCTGAAGGTTAAGGTTGAGTCTAGTTGCTGGAAACATGATAGTTAATGAATTAAGAGTTATTACTTGAGTTAGAATGCTTTATAGCATTGAAAACATGTTAAGAATGAACTTAAAAGTTTGAATTACTAAGGATATGTTGCTATGAATCTAAGATTTAGTATTAAGGGGCTGAGTTTGATGATTTTAGTTATATAATGAGAAATTAACAATCCTTATATGATTGTTTTTTTCTAGGAGGATCTAGACGCATATCGAATAGAAGTTCGCGCCTGATGTTGACCTCGTAAAATAGTTGTGGTAAGGGAATTACAAAGGGCTTCCAAGTAAGTATGTTATGCTTACTAGTATTATGATAAATGTTTATACACTTGGTAAGTTAACTTAACGAATAGAATGAATCTAAGGAAGTTTGGAAGCTTAAAGATAAGAAAAGAATTAAAGAATGCTCATAAATGTTCTAATGAACTTTTCTCAAAATTTGAATTGTATTTCTTGCTTATGTGTTATGATTATATGAGCAAGTGATGTTAATGATATGGCTTGATATGATTCTTGCCTTGTTATTTCATATTGGATATGAAATGTTATAGTATGCTTCTTTTATACCATGTTGATATATAGTTAATGTATGATTGATGAACATGCTCATTTTGGCTATATGTCTTGCTTAGTATTGAGAATTGATATGAAAGTATGTGTTGCTTTGTTGATCATGTTTGAGTATACTTGAGATTGAGAGTGTGGCCATTTAAATGCATTGATCATTCATTGTGTTGCATGATTGTGTGGCACTGGGCCGATATCCTAGGCTAGGCTTGAGGATTATGCCGAGAGAGATTCTCAATGTCGGTATGGGACCGATGATATTCTGAGAGAGATTCTTGATGCCAAGAGAGATTCTCAATGCCGGTTTGGGACCGAGGGAAAAAAGAAAATAAAAATAAAAGAGAGAAATACCCCGGGGCATTTGCATGTGATTGCATAGCATTCATATGCACATTAGCATTCATATTTGGCATGTTTATTTATTGCTTACTAATATATGAATGTTGGAATGACGAATTGTTTAAGATATGATATTGTGTTTTGGTTGTGCTTTGATCTTTGCTTGAACTCTTTGTCTAAGTGTTTTATGTATTATGCACACTGATATGGTACAATTATGTTACTGAGAATGCATGGTAATCAAAGAACTTAACTCCTATAAATAGGGAACAAAAGCAGAATTGGAATGGTAAAGTCAGTAGCTCGGCACGCCCATCGTGCTAACCAGCACGCCCACTTACTGTTGAATCACCTGGAAAAGATAACGAGCATGACCGCGTGCTCAATAGAGCACGATCTGTGTTAACTAAGAATTTAATAGTGAGCACATCTCGTGTTCAAAATGGAACGACGTGCCAACTAGGAAGAATGATAGGAGCACACCCGTGTTCATCCAGCACGACCTCGTGTTGTTCCCCTACACTTCATTTATTCAATACATTGTGTCTCAATTACTGAGTATAATTGTTTACTCACCCCTTTCATTGTTTAAATGATATGCAGATCATAGGTAGCTGCTACTTGGATTGGAGTTGTTTGTGATCAAGGCTTGTTGTAATATCTAGAGCGGTCTGGCTCCAGGATTCAGCTTTTGGACTTGTACATTTGATGTACATATTATGTATATATTTTAGTTTGGATTTGTTTTCAAACTATACAGTTTGCTTCTGCTTGTATGTAAAGAATTTAGGGCCCAATGGTTTTCTATATATATATATATATACATATATATATTTCTCTCTCCTCGTTAATATTATTTTATATTTTTATGCAAAATTGGGTTATTCGGGATAATTGTTTTTTAAAAAATTGAGCTTCACATTATGAACATACAATAAAATATCTCTCGTTTAAAAACTTTCTTGCTTAATCATCTTTTATTCATTTATCTAATACTTGTTAACCAATTGTAAACCAACTTTATATCATTTTAATTATCAACATGGCCTTGAACACAACATTTGTTAGTGTAACACAACCCATGGGAACGACTCTATGTTCACCAGCACAATCCATGTATACCTGAAACACACTACCTTGTTATTATACACGACACTCGTGGATATTATGAAAATAATACTGTAGAATGATTATACAGCTTGAAATACAACCTGTAATGAGTACTCAATCAATTCTAGTCAGTAAAACTTTCATAATAAACCAATCCTCAAGAGGCATTATACACAAAATATAATAAATCAACTAATCATAAACTATTTATTTATATCGTGCATATAATACAATCATAATTATCTATTTCATACATATGTCAAGTTATTCATAAAAACTTATTTTTGATAATATTATTCATCTTTCATACAAACATTCATAAAAGCATACAATATGCAAATGATTCTATTAAACATACTATTTAGGGTAAGAGAGAAGATTCAGAGCTCAACTGTCCAACCTATCACTTCTATCTATCTTCTTTATACCTGAAAAATTGCAAATTTTTATGTGCTGTGAACTCAATGAGTAATCAATATACTTATTTATTGATTTTATATATATTTCTACCATTGTTTGTTATTCATATAAATTTATAACTTTTACTTAACTCATGTCTAAAACTCTGACACTCAATTATATTCTTTTTCATTCAATTATATTTCTTATGACCTTATTGATCTTTTACCTTTAATTATATTATATTATTTGGATTCAACAATAATTTATCATTCAGTCTAATGTATTCAACATACAATCAATTAATCATTAATTTAAATTCATATACAAATATGCTTAATATGTTATCATATTTTTCACTATTCGTTCTTCATTCCTTCTTGTTCTCTTTTCGTACTCGTTTTCCTTTCTGGCTCATTCTCCAGATTGATCAATCCTTATCCCCACCAATATCATAATCTCTAGCAATCATATATAAACCATGTGTCATCACATAAAACAATCCATACTAATATGCATTCAATCTTATAATTGTATAATTTAATCATGTATCCTGTGTATATAATAAGGTCATGAAGAGTTATGTTCTTCCTTTTAATATCTTTCATCATGAGTTTCATTTCGATGTTTGCATATGATTCATTATCTCTAATTTCATTTAAATGTTTATATATATACATGAATGAATTCATAATCATCTGTATGATTTAATTACATATTAATCGTCTTGTATTTCCTATGGTCATTTGCTACTATTGTTCTTATAAAAATACATTCACTATTGTATAATATTGCATTCATTTCATTCATCATATATGTATATGATTCCAGTTTATCGAGCAAATAAATTTATCTTTCCTATGATTAACATGTATGTATCATTCAATCTCAATCACACACACACACACACACACACACACACACATATATATATATATATATATATGACATATCAATAATCATCACACAAAATACTTCAACTATTGATAAAAAGGTAATGGTGCAACTCCTGCACACCACATCAATAATTTCACACATTAGCAATTCTAGCAGTTCATATATTCAGTATCTAATATATACTCACAACCAATCAACATGTCATATTCATTAATTATATTTTTTTAAGTGATCACACATATAAAAGTGATTTTGAATTACTCACCTGTTTATCTGTAATATCCAAAGTTCCTCTGGACCCTGATCCTCGCATCCACGTCTAAATAATTGTCCTATATATATAACCAATAATTCTATAACATAGTATTATTATGTATAGGACTCTATATTACGTATATATACATAAAAATATTACTCTTTCTCTTATGCAATCTATCATAAAAATTATTGCTCTTTCTCTTATGCAATCTATCATTTAACTTCTAACAAATCTTAACTAACAATTCTTTATAAAATTTTGAAAAATTATGAGTAAAACTTAAGAATTAAGTAACAGTTCTTACCTTTATTCTCTTGTGGTCGTTTATATCGTATTTCTCCATCCCTATTTAACTTTCTCTATCTCACTTATTTTTCTCATCTTTCTCGATCTTTCTTTCCTTCTCTATTGCTCTTTTTGTTTTTCTTCAATCAACATGCTATGTCAAGAGCATCATGACCCATGTTGAATACAGTATTGCCACTAAATGCTTCAATTTCTAAGATTTATGTATGTTATGCAATGCAACACAACTGTATTAATTTCAACACAACCCTTATTGTCAACACACCCCCATGCCATTTCAACAAGGCTCGTGTTGCCTGCGCTGATCAATACACCCCTGTGTTGATCAACACACCCCTATCTTGATCAACACACTCGGTGCACCAAACTATACTTTATATATTTTTCATTTTTAACACTATTCTGTTGTTATCTATCATTTCAATTTAATACAGTCCTTGAGTAATACGCTGAAGACTATCGTTAATCCTTCCGTTAAATTAAGTTAACGGAAATGTTAAAATGTCATTCTTGCCCTACCACATGTGTATTAATGAGGGACCGGTAAATTAAGCAAACAAATTAAAGGGACCGATAAATTATTTACTTCTTAATCTGTTAGCTTAATTTAATAGAAGGATTAACGGCAGTCGTTTTTCAATTACTCGGGGACCGGTAGAGTGAATATTAATTACTCGAGGACCAAAAAATTATTAGGGGTATTACTCAAGGACCGCATAGCTTTTTACCCTTATACTTATGTATTCATATAATTTACACAATATGAATAATAAATATTATGTTTATATTTGGTTTATTTTATAATTTCTGAGTCTAATTCATTAATTATATGCTATTATAATAGGGGACGTGATATTCATTGTTTTCAAATTACTACTATCGCATACATTCCTGACAAGTGATATTACAGCTATAACTAAGTGTGTTCACCTGGGGTGTGTTATGTGAGAGAGCTATTGAAGATGAACAGAAGTTAACGGTAAAATTGACGGCACAAAAAGACCATATAGAGAATAAGGCATATGGAGATATTATATGGAGTCATGCAAATGAAGTCTTGAGGGATGTAGCTAATGGAAATACTGTAGAAAAAGCTAAAGAGTATTTATCAGAGGAGATCCTTGATGAATAAGCTTTATCAAGAAAAGTGAATGCATACCTTAAATATGACTGAAGGCATGCAGGTAAAGGAACATCTTGGTAAATTTAATAGGAATATATTAGATTTAAAGTTTTTGAGGTCATGCTCGGTAATGAGGATTAAACCTTTTTTGTTATACTCTCTGTCTAGGTCTTATGATAATTTATGGATACTATCATGAATGGTCGGAACAATTTCTATAACTAATGTTATTGATGTGTTGTCTATAGAAATTATATGATTTCAGTTTTGGGGGCGACAATGGAGGCTTTGGGTTATCAGTTCAAAGTGAAAGAATGGAGAACAAAATTGTTATAGTTTTATGTGTTATCACTGCAAGAAGGTAGGACATGTATAAAATAACTGATAGGAGAAACAGACAGATATTAGGAAATTTGACTTTCGAGGGTGCTTTAGTGGGCAAATCAGGAGATTTAATTTCTATAAGTGATTAACAAAGCATGTTTTTTGCTTTCTTGGGAGGATCTAGAGTTATTTGGATGTTCAAAGATCTAGTGGTGGTAATGAAAGATAAAGTGCAAGCATTACACTTACACCTTGATTGGTAGCTTTATTGTTACCAATGTTAGAAATCTTATTGTTAATTATGCGAGAAAACGAGGGGGGATTTGTGATAGAGACTTTTGAATAGGTAAAAATAATTAAAAAGATCAATTACAAGTAGCAGCAAATATACGATGGCACAAAATTTGTGTTGGTGATTATATAGGAATTATGCAAGATGGTACCATGACACAAAATTTGTGCTGGTGATTATACAAGAATTGTGCAATATAGCGCTCGCTAAGTGTGGATATTAAGGGGGAACCGATTACTGGTGTCTTTTAAGTTTAGAATGGACTTGGTTTAGTATAAAAAATTATGAGGCCCTTAAGGGGTGTGGTAGGAAATTATTTGGGATTCAGTATTTGTTAAGAAAGAAATCAACTCAACATGGAAGAAATGTTGGGTCGAATAGATTTCTTGTAAATATTTGAAGTCATAAGAAGTGTAGGTTTCGTTAATACTCTAATTAGGCAGCACAATTAAATGACTAGGTTTAAAATAGGGTTTTTGTGGACGTGGTGTAAACTTATATATAGTGGCTTGTACTTTTCTCTTGTAAGCCTTTTGGCTTCCTCCTTTTGATGGTTGAATAATAGAATAAATTGTTCTCTGTTCGTGGGCATAGGTGGCATTGACTAAACCTCGTAAATTCTTGTATTTTTCTTTGTTTTTGCATTATTTCTATCGTGTTTACTCTTGATAGTACCCTTTTAAAAAATTAAAATTTAATATGGAACATTCGTATTGTTAAGTTACAAAAATAAATTTATCTAACTTCCAAAATAAAAAGTTACCCAATACATTATGCAACAAAAATAATTTTATGTAATTTAAAATAAATGATATGTTACTACATTTTCATCAAAAAGTTCGCTGAAGTATTTAAAGGGTATTGACTAGTGGGAGGTTTATATTCCCTCAATCTTTAATACCACACTTCATGTAAATCTCTCTCCATGGCACCCATTTAGGAGAAGTTTAACATTTTAGAGGATACAATTATCAAAAAATTAGGGGAATGCCAGATTTTAAGTTTACAATTGCAAAAATGCTCGCGTATGTTTGTTCATTTTTGTTTATGCCTCGTTTAGTGTTTATTATTGTTCATTATTGTTGAATTCCAGATTTTAAGTTTACAATTGTAAAAATGCCCGCGTATGCTTATTCATTTTTTGTTTATGGGCGTTAAGAGTTCATTGTTGTTCATTATTGTTCATATTTCTTATATGTTTAGTGTTTATAATTGTTCGTTATTGTTAATACCAAAAGAAATCTGGGAAACCCCGGCCCAACTCTACCCAAATTATTCGCCTTTACATTTCCCCTTTCATCTGTAGATCATTTTAGTTGAATCTGATTAGTTATATGTTCACACATATGTGTTTTGTGTTTATTGTTGTTCATTGTTGTTTTTTTCTTTCTTTTGAAAAACTCAAACCACCAAAACGTTGTCGTTTTGGCTTTCCTCATCTTACAAACCACAGCTGCCATCCTCTTTCTCATCTACAAACAACCACCAAACAACCAACAACCACAAGCTCCACTTGTAAATCACAACCACTGACTCACCGAGTTTTTCAAAATTCGATTCTCCTCATCGTCTTTATCATTATCTTCATCATCATCGTCTTCTTCGTCCGATTCTTATAAGTCGACTGTGGTGGTGAGATGAAAATTTGTTATGGAGGAGGAAATAGAGTTTGAAAAAGAAATAATTAAAAAGGAGAAAAGGAAGAGACAAAAGAAAAGGAGCGACGGTGGTGGTGAGATGAAAACTTGTTATGGAAGAGAAAATTGTGGAGGAAATTGTGTTATGCTTGAGTGGAGGAAAGTTGTTAATGGAGATGAAGAAGTGGTTGGTTTTTAGGGCCACAAGTCTTTTATAATCAAAGTAGGCATTTTTGCAATTGACAAACTTGTTTCTTGTAAAAACAAAAATAAACAAACATAGGGTGGCATTTTCATAATTAAGAACTTACCACTACTTAAAAAGCCTAATTATCTGGACAATTATGTATAACATTCATCTTTGAGTTTTATTTTGTGTGAATGCTCACCACCATGTTCATTCATGTTCATATGGTCGAATGCCATATTTTTTGTGTGAATATGTCTAATTTCAGTTTAATTTGCAAAAGTATCCAGCTCACTATTTCTATGTCTTCTCTCTTTTATTAATACTTTTACATGGATGTTAGCTAATTGTATTGCATTTTCACTCGCCCACAATTAATTACACTCTTTTCTTTTTAATTCACTCACTAATTGTGAGTTTATTTTTTCCATAATTTTTCTTTGTTTCTAGCTTGTTTTTCCTCTCTTTTTTTATTTTTCATTCTTTTTTAGACCAAGACAAAAACTAAGTAATGTTAGAATATGTTCATACATGTTTATGTATGTTCTTTATATATTTTTAAAACTTCATGTTTTAACACAAATAAACACTAATGAACATCACTGAACATTTCAATTGTTTGATTTGATTTTAATGTTTTTTCATAATATATTGAATGTTAATGAACATCATTGAATATTTATATGATCATCAATGTTTGATTAGTTACACAACAAAGAAAAACCACATTGTTCTGAATATCGATTATAAAGTAATGTCCATTTATATTCAACTTGGTCCATAAAAGTTAAAAGCAAAAAAATAAAAATCATATTATTTTAAACATTGATTATAAACTGATATTCATTTATGTTCAACATAGTCCACAAAAATTAAAAACAAAAAGAAAAAAAAAACAACCTTACTGTTTCAAACATCAATTATAAACAAACCTACATTTATGTTCATTGAAAGCCAAATTTAAAAATATAACAACAAAAAAAATAATACAATTTGAACATCGATGTTCATGTGATTTTCATTTATATTTATTATTCATTATGTTGAATGCTAATAAAAATGAAAAAACACACAATATAACATTTTAACAAAATATTAAAAACTGATCAAAATATTTGATGATCAGTAAAATGTTTAATAATGTTCATTTATGTTAAAAACAAGCTAAATTTTGAAAAAAAAATATAATCATTATCTGATTGTTGTCTTGTTCAGGAAGAGAATAAACAGAAAAGGATAGAAAAAATCCAATGTAAAAATGAAAAACAAAAGAGAACATAAATTCATAATTAGTGAGTGAATTAAAAAAAGAGAATAATTAATTGTGAAAAAGAGAAAATCAAATACAATTAATTAACATGCATCTGATAGCATTAAATGAGAGAGAGAAGACACATAATTATTAGTGTGTGTATTTTATACATTTAAACTGAAACTGAGTATATTCATACAAAAAAAATGATTTTCAAAGATATGAACATAAATGAACATGCTTGTGGTATTTTCACACTTTTGAAAAAAGTGGGAATTTTTCCACTAAATTCATCATATCCATATTTTTCACCAATTACACCAAATAATTTATCATATTCAAATACACTATTTCTCAAAATTCAAATAATAGGAATTTAAAAAATTCTCAAAATCACGCTAACACATTTTTCCACTAAATTCATCATATCCATATGTTTCACCAATTACACCAAATAATTTATCATATTCATATTCTTCATCAAATACATCAAATAATTTATCATACCATATTTTAATTTTTGTTAAGTACAGAAATGTTACGACCAGTGACAGAAGGAAAAGGGGCAGGTGGAGTAGACACCCCTTGCCATAAAACACCAAGGAGAACCTGTAACATTCTGAAAATTTTTCGTCTAAAATAATCAATAATCGATGATTTAATGTTATTAAATAAAAGTTAAAAATAAATAAAATGGTTGATATAAGGTTGATAAGAAAATGAGTGGGAAAAATAAATAAATAAATAGATAAAAATTATTTTTCCGGAAAATTTCAAAGTACGCGCAGTGGGGAGTGAAGAACGCGGTGTCGTAGCGACTACGCGTAGTCTGCGACCACCCCGCGTACTTTTGTAAATGTCAGAAATAAATAAATGGGGGACACAATTATGGCATTTATGAATATTCAACATAAAGTAGATCTAATCCACCCATTTTAAACTCAATTCCAGCAGAATTTCAGAGCATGTAGATCTGGAGTTGAGAGGTTGAGTTACTGGGAATTTTTCTGGAGTTTTTCTTGGTCATTTTGGTGGAGAAATGTTCATCCAAAAGTTGAGGTAAGATTATGGTTTACATATAGTTGATTTTGAGTTTTGGTGGAGTTATTGGATGAAATAAATTATGGAAAAATTAAGGTTTTGATGTTGGAAAGTATGAATTTATT
>CANYCX011474549.1:0-12313 GCA_948193385.1 Breynia disticha f. nivosa | reverse complement strand
ATTCATCTGACAATTTCGATGCCACAACGTGGTAGGGAGTTTACAATACCACTGCATCACTCGACCAGACCTCTCTTATGTTGTGAGCAGAGTTTCACAACATATGCATCAACCAACATTGCAAAACTGGGTGGTCTTATACGGATACTACGATATATGTCTGACACATTAATGATGGGTATTTAAATTCAGCACGGTAGTAATCTGTTTATTGTGATACAGATTTAGCTGGAGACAAATCTAATAGAAAATCTACCACTAGTTTTGCCATTTATTGGTGCCCAAATCTAGTCACTTGGAGTTCAAAGAAACAAAGGGAATTTTCACGATCTTCTACAGAAGCAGAATATCGTTCTATTGCATCTGCAACGAGTAAGCTACTATATTTAATCTCATAACTCAAAGAGATTGGGTTCCCTCCTACTCAACCTCCTAAGTTATGGTGTGACAACTTAGGAGCAACTTATCTGATTGATGATCCTATTTTTCATACTCGATCAAGACATCTCGAGATAGAATTTCATTTTTTCAGAGATTTAGTTCTCAAGAAACAACTTCAGGTGGGATATGTTTCTACGCATGATCAAATTGATGATCTGCTTACTAAGCCTATGTTGAAACTCAGGTTTGAAGGCCATAGAACCAAGTTAATGTTACGTTCCTCCATCATTAACTTGAAGGGGGTGATAAGAATATTGTGACAACAAAAAGTTTACACAAATTATAATTCTTGTATAGTCTATTTTTCTGTAACTCAGTGTTTAATAACAACACAAACTCTATCACAATCAGTTGTATATATTCACGTTAATCATCAATAATACAAGTTGATTGAGCCTCAATTCTTAATATCTAATTAATTTCTAAAATGATAAATTATTTGTTTCGAACAACTCTTGTCAAATACAAAGAGATTTAATTACAGAAGAGTACAGTTGATTAAAAGCTGTTATCATTAGCTCAAATCTTGTCCACCAAAGTCTAAATCTTCTACAAAGAAAGGTCCAAAAAAATAACAAATGGTTAAAGAAAGAATATAAAGTCTTCTTCTTAAAGCATTAACTTGTATATGATTAGACATTTGCTAAGAAACAAAGGTTTGAATTTAACGTTGTATGGATTGGTAACCTAATATATTAAATTATGTAAAATAACGATAAAATTTTTGTTAAACTTATCAAGAAAAAACGACCCTGACTTTCAGGATTCCTATTTGGTAAATCAAAAACAATTCGTAGAAATTCCTTTGCGTATAAAATGTATTTTTTTGGTTAACAAATTTTAGAAAAGAGACCGGACTAGTCTACGAACTAAACGCAGAGAATTTCAAAGAGACCTGGTGAACCAGTAGTTCAAAACTTGTATAACTCCTCTAGCGCCGCTACAGAGCAAGGATTGAACCTCGCACCCTCAGTGTGCTGGTTGACCCTCTTTACCGCTGAACCCACGTAGGGGCATGCGTATAAAATGTATGTTTTTTTGTCTGAACCTCCCGGTATCTCCGACACATTGGCCGAGACTAATCCGGGTTCGGAGCGAGAGACACAGCTCCTCTCTCACGGGGGCAACTCTCCTCGGACTCAAACCTGAGTTCAAGCTTTCATGGAAGGATTGGATTGTCAGTCCAACTAACACGTCGTGGGTGCTTATAAAATGTATGTATTTGCCAAAAAGTGCCTAAACACAGACAAAGTTAACTAAGTTTCTGTTTTACCCTGCCATTTGCTCAGAGTATATATCTGCTATTCTTTCTTTCTTCCAAAGAACAATAAAAGAACTTGTACAGATGTCTTGAAACAATAAAAAATAATATGGAAAACCTATAAAGATGATGCATGATAGTGGTGATGATTTTCATGCATTGAAGATATTGCTTTGGGCCTTTTGTTCTCCTTCTATTTTGTCAGCCTTTCTTGGATTTCTTTTCTTTTCTTCTGTCTTTGGTTTTCTTTCCTTCTTTTGAACTCTTTTATCTTCCTTTCCTTTCTTTCCAACATGGACTGTTTTGTACAGTTAGTGCAGTTGAGTTCAGCCATTAGAGAAGAACTTGTGAGGGCCCTAGTGATAAAAACTAAGCAAAAGAGCAAACATATAGATGGTTTCTTACACAGCCTCTCTCTGTCTCTCATTCTCCAAAAGAGAACTTGGTTGTGAGGGCTTCAGCTATTAATGATGATAATGATGGCGTCTTTCATTTTTTCCTTCTTTTGTTGTCCACTATTGTTTTTCTCTCCTACCCATGATGATCTTGGTTGTCAGGGTCTGGCCAGAAGGAAGAGTACTTCAACCACTCTGACTCTTGTGGGTTTGGAATTGATGATTCCTGTAACAGCAACAAGTGGAAAAATAGGGTTAGGGCTTTTGAATATTACATTTACAAGAATTTCGCACTTATAAAACAAACAAATCAATGAAGCTGCCTCTTTTGTCCCCTTTTAATCTCCTTTGCAATCAGATTGTCTGATATCTTTTATATATTGAGGACACGCATGATAAAAGTTTCCAAGTCACTCTCATCCACCTTTCACACATATATACTAGAACATATAAATCTACGACATACAAGCTTAAAGCCTTTCGTCTTGTATTCTGACTGTTTCAAATTACCTAATACGAACCTTTCATATTATGAAAACAAGCACTCAGGTTCTCTCATGTGATTTTGGGGTTTCTACATGTTAGGGAATGTATCTCATTGAAGAATTATAAGAGTATAAAGTGATTTATAATGATGTGAGTTTTGAGTTTTATACAAATCAATTAGTTTTGTATTAGAAAGTTTCACAAACTGTATCATTCATAAGCTCATACACATGTGTATGGGCTTGTGTACTTTCATACGGTATCAAAGCGAGAAATCTTTTAACCAAGTTGCTTCTCCTAGCCCCGTAGTGAAACTCCTTATTTTATGGCAAGTGTAACCTATATGATAATGATAGGCAATGAAACTGACCGGGTTACACTTGCGATGAGTGTTGAGAATGTATCTCACATCAAAAAAATATAAGAGTATAACATCATTTATAATGATGTGGGCGCTGACCTTATACAAGGCAATTAGTTTTGTATTAAAGGATTTCATAACTTGTATGGTATATAAGCTAATAAATGTGAACAAGGGGCCCATAAACTTTCACAGTACACAAATTTGATAAGAGCCAAAAATTGGAACATAAACAAAATAGATCAAATATACCAAACATAGAAAACCAAATGGTTTCTCCAAAGAATGAGAAATGTAGAAAATAAGTTTACAAATGTTTTCAAACTATACCGTATATTGCATAGTTTTCTCTATGTAAACTTGTAAGTAGCTCATTCAAACTAAACTCTAGTGAGAGAAAATTAAATGACTTAATTATAATTAAGAAAAAATTTCTCCTAAAAATTTAGTTATTAATCTCCTATTACTTAGAATTAGAAATTATGTGTTGTAGATATTAATTATGTAATGAAATATGCTAAGCCGACTAAATGGACGTCGCATATTGACCTATCAAACAATTTTCCAATACAAACTAGAACCATTTTATTGAATTTTTATATATATCTTATGATGGAACCCCAAATTAGGACCATTTTACCAAATAAAAGAAAAAAATATATCAACATGTTAAAATATTTATCAACTAAGAATAAATAAAAATAATTTCTAATTAGAGGGAAAATAGTTAATTTCTACTATTTATATTTATATATAGTAGTGAAAACTATTCATATAAAAAAAATACCTATAATGTCGTTTATATGAACAGAATATTGTATTCTTAGGTATTTTGTTATATGAACAAAATACCTATAATGACTTAATATTAAAAAAATTAACATGTTTTGGGAATTATTTTTCTTTCAGACTTAAATGATAAATAATCTTTTTTTTCTACATTTTGTCTTCAAATTCTCTCAAATTTGATTAACATTAGCATATAATGATAAAGGGATCTACTTTAATTTGGTGGTATATTTTTTGTATAGCAAAGAAGTTAGAAAAGAAATAGGCATATATAGTTTTTTTTAAAAAAAAAATTAGGCAAAGGGTTGCGCTAGTCGACAGGCCAAGGGCAGGGAGCATCCTTTCGGGTAGCCTGGCGAACCATCAGACCAACGGGCCTGCATGTCTGCCCAAGCGCCGCTACGGCTCCTGGATTCGAACTGCTCACCCTTATGTGAGAATTGAACACCTTAACCGTTGAACATATAGATGATGAGTTAAATAGGTATATATAGGTGGTTGAAGGGGTTGTGAATTCATTTATTTATTATCCTTAGCCGCGTCCGACTCCTTTGGAAAAAAGTTGAGATGTATGAAACCAACTTCTACCTATTCATTTCTTTGTTTCTTATAATTATTTTTCACTCTAGATTTTAATATATACTCAACTCCAATACAGGCATTCATTTTGCTCTACCTACCCTTTTTTTTGTTAAAGAAGTGGGCACAATAGAAGTTTAAATTCCAAAAAAATCGGTTAGAGAATGAATGTCTAGCAGGGAAACACTCGAGTATTCAGTAGGTCCTGTAAGAAGGTCAACTCATGGAGCGGTCTTATACCGCAATACCATCATGAGCGGGAAAGGGATCTCCCTCCGGACATGTAACCATCAAGTAAGGGGCTCTACCTTTCTTTGTTCATACTTTATAAATCTTATGTTAAGCCCCAATTAAAATGCATGAAAAAAAAAAGAAAACAAGAATAAAAAGGAGATAAAGAGAAAAAGAAAGGATTCCTCTTATTGGGTTCTCTCTTTACTTTGAAATGGTAGTAAATAAATAAGAAACTTTTTCTTCTTCTTCTTTTAACTAATCCCTTTTATTTGCTTTCTATTCTTGTAATTAAGTCTTTCAGAATAAATTAATTTTAATAATTTAAGAGTAGCAAAAATTAAAAGAGCAATGGAATTTGAGGGTCAAAAAGTAGCCACTCACTTCTTTGATATCAGCCGAAGTGCACCCCATTATTATTTCTTCTAATCCAGATGCAGTCCTTCCTCCTAGTTTATGATGCTGTTGTTGCTGCTGCTGATGCTGCATTCATCATTTTTATTTCGTTGTCAAAAAGCCAAATATCAACATAAATATTACTCTTCTTTCGTAATCATCATGTTTTCAAAGAAGCTTCAAAAGTTAACAGTCTGTTTATTTGTACCCAACTTAACTGACATTATAAAGCATGCACCGACCATATTTAATAAACAAAAACTTCAAACTCAGAATAAGAAAAACCTGCAATATGCAACTTCCTCATGGACAGTATATTGCAGTTTGTGTGTGATTTGAAAATTAAAAACACTTGAATCAGGGATAAGAGGGTTTCAAATTTTGTTGCTGGTCGTAAAAAATATGTCAATTTTGTTAGAGATAATTATCATCACGATAAATATGATAGTTTATCTCTAAAAATATGGAAAATACAATATTTATCATGGCGATAATCATCTGTACAAATTTTAAAAGTTTAAACAGTTTGAAAGGGAAGAGTTTTTGTTAATAATGTCCATGAATATCCATGCATAACATCCTATAAGTAAATAAAGAGTTATTATGACAAAATACCAGGAGTTCATTTTGGAGCATTATTCTAGCGGAGACCTCATAAGGGTCGTCTTCAAGAATGAGAGAGGAATGATGAAGAGGAGGAGGAGAGACGATGGCTGAAATGGGATGTGAAGGCCTGCTGATATGGTAAGCCGCCGTGGAAATTTGGTGGTGTGAAGGTGCGGTGTGTTGTTGATGGTGGTGATGTTGCTGCTGCTGGTGATGAGGATGATCATGGACCAATTGATGTTGTGTTGAATGGTCACGAATATCTTCGCTCGTGTGGGTAACTGTTGCTTCTCTTGCTGTTGAAGCTTCACCTATCCCCACCTGAAATCGACACACCCTTCAGTGAACCTGTTTGCTAGCTGAAATGTCTATTTAAGTCAATTTATTATGTCATTTTTTGGTATAATTGAAACATCAGTTTTCATAATTGGTCTTAGTTCAACGTTACTTGCTATTCTGATTCCAAAACTGACTTTCATTTGTTATATCAGAGAGGTCCATATAGTGACCCTAAATTTCATGCTGATTTTGCAAGCAATGCATCCATGGAAAAAGCAGCCCTTGCAACCTTTTCTTAGTATGGAGGAGTCTAGTTTTGTAAAGAAAGTTTAACGAAATTATATGCATAAAATTTAAAAATCTTGATTCGATCATGGATATTTGTATCAGAAAAACTTAGATGGATGAATGAACGAATAACATTTACCTCATCAAAGGCTTTCCTGAATGGAGGAAACCCAAAATGGTCTGGTTTGAGTTGATGAATATCAATGGCACTGTAACCAGAAATAGCGGCAGCACCACCAGCTCCTGATAACTCATCTCTCTGAGGAATATTTATTTCTTTTGAAGAACAACTTCCACTTCCACTATCTCTTCTAATATTAGGATCACTGCTTCCTTCACCAGTGGTTGTAGTTGCACTCCTATCAATCCAATTACATTGCCTTGGTTGTGTCTGATAGAATATCTTTGACACTACAAGCTCTCCTTCCTTCTCTTCTTCATGAACACCAAGGTGGTATTGGTGCATAACCCAGTTGGTCTTTTCGGGCTTTCGGTTCTTCCCAAAGTTGGTGTACAAGACTAGGATTTTCTTGCACCCTTTTTGTTTCCCATTCACCATGACTGGCCTTGTCTTCCCAGTTTTGTGCCATCTTGTTTCCCCGGTGCCTTGTAAGTCGCATTCGGTTTGAATTTTTCTCCTCTTTCTTGTTCCAGTCGTGTAAGCTTTCGAAGGTCTGTGGAAGAAATGCCTGCTCAACCCATCTCTAGTAACTCCTGTAAAACCAAATTCAAAGTTAGGTTGACTTAGGTGTAACAACCTGTATTGTATTATATCTACACACGATAATTAAATAACGGTTTAAAAGTCATAACCAACAAGAAGCTACAAGTATAGTAATAAACACAATTAATCTTTTTTTTGTCGTAGCATATGATATATATAAACACAAGCATATATAGTAAGCTGACCTGGAAGTTTCTCAGGATGGGTATAACAGATGCCATCTTCACCTTCAATGGTGGGGATGAACTCATTAATAAGAGGGTGAGACTTAGAATTCATGTCTTCAGACTCCACCTTTCCTTCAAGGTGTTCTATCAACTCTTGGTCTGTCGGATCAAATTTCACTCCTGCTGGTAGACCTACCCAATCCTACAAGCACAATTCACACTCAAGTTAAAATGAAACCTATATCTTAATTCTTATTTAGTATTTCATCCCTCCAAAATAAAAATCAAAGCAAAAGAGAGAGAGAGAGAGAGAGAAGAAAGAAAGCTTTAATTTAACTGAATAAGGTTTTGCTCCAAAGATTTCCACCCTAAAGATATCATTCTTGAACAAGAGAATAAAACAGAAAGAATATTTCTCATTTTCTTTTTGCTTTTCATTAATATTCTTCTTGGCTTCAAATCATTTCAAAACGAACGTATGTAGAGCTGAATAATACATATAAATATACCGGTTTTCCTTCAAGCTTGTGACCGCAACCCGGACAGTGCTTTGATCCACATAACTGATGCTCTTCGAGCTTTGCATCTATGAGATCAGAGCTACTTATAGACCCCAAATTATTAGTCTTACTCATGGCTTTTTTCCAGTTGTTGAAGGCTATCTTCTTTCTCTCAAACTCTTGAAGTCTTGTGTATAGTTTTCCACACTATATAGAAGCCAGCTACTCATATCCCTCTTAGCTATCGATTTCACATATAAAAAACAAAAGAGAAGTACATGAATATAAGATCTATATTAATACAAGTTATTAGTATGTGTGCTTGTGAATAGTGACATATAATCCATAAAAATGAGAAGGTAACAGTCTTGATCGATGTGTTAGAACTAGCTAGCTAAGACTGAAGAAAACAAAAACCTAAAAATTCAAAAAAAAAAACATCAAGACATGAAAAATAAAAAAAAAACCAACAAGTTGGTTCTGTGGTGTGTGGACAAACCTCAAGAGGAGGAAAATCAATGGGATTGATTTTTGAAGGAAGGGAAGAGAGAGAAAATAAGAGTTAAAAGAGAAGGAAGTGGAGATGGTGAGAAGGGAAATATATATAAATAAGAGTAGAGGAAAACAAGGAAGAGGAAAAAGAGGAGAAAGGGTAGTGAGAGTGAAAGGAAGCAATAAAAACTGGAGCTTTAACCATGGAAATCACCACAAAATCCTCTCATAACTTTAACTGAACCCCAACTTCAGAAAAAGATAAAGCAACTCCCTCTCTCTCACCTTTAAGGGCTCTCTCTCTCTCTCTCTACTTTTAAGGGCTTTGCTAAGCATGTAAGCGGTTTAAGTGAGAACAAGAAAGATAAAAACAGGATATAAAGAAGTATAAAGATTATGCCTAACTCATTATATTTTTAAGGAATTAACAAAAAAAAAAGGATAAGGTTGTGAGCCCCTCTCTCTTATACGCCTTTGTTTGCGACTTGTATTTGACTACTAAAGCAAAAGGTATGAAACGGCCTTCCCAGCTGAGCTGTTACTACTTGAAGCCATACATTCAATATATCTCACTAAATTACATATACTCCATTACCACAATTTAAATCTCAGAATACAAAAAATTAAAATGCTGCATCAAATTCTGTTATATGGTTATTAAAACAGAAACTAAGTATGTGTAGAAATACAAGTGATGAATATAGAGATAGGAAAGAGATGTAAGAGGGAAGAAGGGGATGGGATGATAGGAGGTCACATGGGGTAATATTTTAAGAGGGTGGGAGTGGTGATGATGATTCTTATGCCATGAATGTTACAGAGTAGATAGAGAGAGGGGAAGAATTAGGGGATTGCTTGATATGCAAGGCAAATCAGCAGTAGTACTTGATGGACCACCCCTTCCCTTCCTATTACTACTATTATAAACCATTCCCTCAACCACAAGTGGATGGTGCAGTGGCAAAGCGCCCCATCGATTGGCTTCTCGCTTCCTAAAGGTTGCGGGTTCGAGTCTGGTGGAAGTGATCCTCGTGAGGGAGCTCCCATGCCTCTCGGAGCGGTCCGGAATAGTCGGGGTCCAATGTGGCCACCGGATACCGGGCGGTGTTGCCGACACAGCGGACCAAAAATAAACCATTCCCCCATACATTACATTATGAATCACCCAAATTATATAATCCACCAACCTTCAATCTCAACCACACATTTACTTACACTCCCCCCTTTGTATTTTTTTTAATTAACTAATAAACTTGGGTTATTTGTGATTAGGAAAATGAAGGACGATACATGTATGTTGTTGTAGAATAATATGTATATGTGAAGAATGTAGGTGGGATCCATGTTGTGTGAGGATAAAGAGTGATGAGATAATAAGGATGATGGTGTTAGCATTCACGTTTATAACATTCAACTCGAATCAATCATGAATATGTTTGGACAATAAATGGTGATCCATTATTGCTCTTTTTCTCTCATTTTTTCCATCTATTTTAATCTTCGTGTCTGTTTTAGTAGAAGATTTGGAGAACCAAGAATATACGTATACATACATGTGTTTTATTTCCTTTAGTTTTAATGTTTATGGTTTTGATTCTTTTTCCCTTTTTTTTTGGCATTATTAGATTTTATGGCTCTGGATATCGAGTAAAGGATCATGTTTCTTACTATTGATAGTCTATATTTTTATAAAAAAAATTGACAGAATAAACAGCTGGTTTTAAAAGTGTCCTCATGTTAACAATTTTGATGACAGCTATGAAATTAAAAGCCAAAAAAAAAAAATACCTTTCGGTGATTACGTACGTATATATATAGAGAGCCTTCTTACATACGATTTAATCTCATTTTGTAGTTTTTATAAACAAAAAACTATAATCCTTAATTCCACCTGGTATTTTTGTTTCTTAGATTTTGCAGTTGGTAGCCTTGCCTTGATTTGGTATAGATGTTTTTTTGGAAGGGAAATGAAGCTCTTGGTGTAATTAAGAACTTTATGAGCAAGTGGGAAAATATAAGCTGTCATAGGGGAGCATACCCTTGAAAGATGGTGGGATCCAACCCGTACATCAATTCAGTTGAAACCATGACATATGAGAGACCAAATGTATTGCAATAGTGAAAGTTAGAAATCATGCTGTCACCAATACCAGAAGTAAAAAAATAAATGGACTTCAACGTATGGAAGGAAGCAAGATAATTAGAGATGCATGCAAAAGTAAATATGGAGAAACAAATAACAGAGCGAATCATTTATTAGAAACAAGAAAAGAAATAATAAAGGTAGTAATTAATGGTATTGTAGTAATCATTGGAACGTAAAAATGGGAATCGGTTTATGATCTCCATATTCCATGAGCAAGATAGCGCTTTGAGTTCTGGAAGACATGGAAGACAAAAATTAGAGAACTGGTGACCAACTAAAAAAAGAGGAATGAACAAGAAAGGAACATGCATGGAAATGCAAAATCTAATGCTAGAAGAAGAGATTATATGATATGTTTGGTGTATCTAATTTGTCTATTGCTTTTGTTTTACTCAATATATACATATATATAAAATCTGACCACAAAACTCAGTGGAACAACTTTTGCACCTTACAATTTAAATTTCTTTTGTTTTAAACAATAGTATCAAACAGACTCAACAACAATCAAATCTTGCTCATTCAATCAATCGTATATCATAATTCGAGCTTAGGTAAAGCGAGGAGAGTGAAGAGTAGAGTTGTCAAACGGTTCGGAACAGTCAGTTTCGGTTCGTAACCGACCTGTTCACGGTTCTATGAACCATAGAACCGGAACCAGACATGGCTGGTTCCGATTTCGGTTCAACGATTCGAGTCTGATTTTCTTTTAAAAGCTAATCGAACCGCCAGTTCAGAACTGTTGGTTCACGGTTCTATAAACCGGAACCAGACATGGCCAGTTCCGATTCAGTTCTGGTTCCGGTTCTGAAACCGACAGTTCGGAACCGGCAATTCCGGTTTCATTTCGTTGATTTCGGTTCAAAATTAACACCTTAAGTGAATAGTGTAAAGTTATTAAAACAATTTATTATTTGAAAGTTATCTTGAGAGGAAGATGAGAAATTAAAGAAGTACAAATTTACTCCATTGTATTCCTATCTTTTAAGATTTTGTGTGTTTGAGGGAGTAGATGTTAGAGAAGGAAACAGATGGATGGTTGTGAGATGTAATAGAACATATGAAGTTTTAGACGATTTGAATATGGGCTGCACATAGTATTGTGTTGAGCCGTGGACACTGCAGAAGACAAATGAAAAACAGTCTAAAATTTTGTTTTTGATTTTAGAGTTGAATGTTTTTAAATTAAAATAATTAATATTATTAACTTATATTTAGTGTATTGAAGAAACAAAAAGCGGAAAATTAGGAAAATGTCAGGTTTTTAGTTTACAATTGCAAAAATGTCCAGGTATGTTTGTTCATTTTTGTTTATGTCCGTTCAAGTTCGTCAATTATATAAATGTCTGATTTTGAGTTTGCAATTGTAAAAATGTCCAGGGTACGTTCATACATATATGTTTAGTGTTCATTGTTTCATTATGGTTCATATTTATTTTTCATTGTTGTTTATTAATGTTAATTCCAAAAGAAATCTGGGAAAGTTCGGCCTATCCTTAGAAACAAATAATAGATTAAAAGAGTCTGCCCGATCTGATTAGTCGTATGTTCATACATATATGTTTAGTCATTGTTGTTCATTATTGTTTTTTCTTTTTAAAATCTCCTTTTAATACCTTAAGCACAGTTGTTTTGATCTCTGTTTTGTTTCTTCTTTCTTTTGAAAAACTCAAACCACCAAACACTGTCATTTTTTGTTTTTCTCATCTTCAATGCAAACCGCCATCCAAAACCTTCACACCCAATCAACCTAACCTCAAAACCAACTACATTTTTTGTTTTGCCAACCGAACCATATAACTCCGACAACTACAGCAAATCAATCCCTAAATTTCCAACCTCGCACAATACAAAACCAAACAATCCACAACAACCAACAATTACCGATATGTAACTATACCTCCTATTCTTTCAGTACTGAGCAGAGACAAATCAGACACTTGCCTCGATTCTTTGTTCCAAATTGAAAGGAGATATCCTGCCGCGAACAGGGAGTAAAATAGTGGGTTTAAGCTTGGGTCTCTAATTTTTTTAAAGAGAAGGAGAGTGAAGGAAGGTTGGTGTAGGTATTGAAGCATGCTGGTCAGTTAAATGGAGAGCTTCCATGTGAGTGGTGAGTATTGGAGTTAGGAATAAACTAAGGATTATGGGCAGCTTTGGAGAAGGAAGAAT
>CANYCX011474530.1:0-10372 GCA_948193385.1 Breynia disticha f. nivosa | reverse complement strand
AGTTTGGAAATATCCGACCTATTGGTATGAAGTTACTTCTCGTAACTTAAAGTTAAAGAAACGTAATGAAAACGTTAGAGATATAAACGTTAAGAAAAGTTTTAAATTATACGTAATTAATACGATAGTTAGATTAGGATGTTTTATGAACATTACACATGACCCCATCTAACCTCCGTAGGATGTGGGTGGGAGTGTTATTTCCTCTGCCCCAAGTATACTTAGACCCAATAAAACCCATGTCCACCAATCCCAGGGAGTTAATCCAAATAGAAAACTAAAGTTTGTTGTGGTGATTCCCGCCTCCCCTATTGCATTCAGACTGTGACGCAATCATATTAAAAGCTCCTATGATAATCCAAGACTCCTGGATACTGGTTGCCAGGTCATTCACTTCAGCCCAAAACCTGTTGCCCCTTTCCTCATCAAGAAATTATATACAGCTGTCACCATAAGAACTTCTCCAAAACTCTGTATCACTTTACAATGAATAAACTGGGATGTAGACTTCATAATCTGAACATGAATTTCATCTTTATCCCATAGTGCCCATAACCCTCCACTTCTGCCGATAGCTTCCACCCTGTGACATCCGCTGAAACCCAGTTTTCTGCAAACTTGAAGAGCTTTATCCCTAAAAATCTTAGGTTTTGAAATAAACAATAGTTGTAACTAGAGTAACCATTTAAGGGACTTGACATGATTAATAGATGAGCTATTGCCCAATCCACAACAATTCCAAAATAACATCGACGTGGATAAATGAGAGATAATGTGAGCTTACCAACTCGTAATTAACAGCTAGAAAGGCGCACAAGCGCCCCTGGGCCTCTGAATGCCCATCATCCTCCCTTGAACTAGTTCTATGCCTGGACACCAATGATGATCTTTCTTTTGGCCTTCGATCTCCACAATTTTGATCCTGTTAATTAGCTAGAGGGTCAACCGATTTATTTGGGGGATCGGGAGGATTGTCCTCTGTATGTAGGGTCGATTGTAAGGAAAATTTATGAAGATGTGAGTTTGTCTGAGTGATGTGATCTTTTCAAAGAAGTAGGTGTGAGGGAAGTTGGGTGAGTGCAGCATCAAGGGAGTCAATAGGATTAACTAGGTTGGGAATCATGGGCTTTTTACATTTCCTTTTATTCGAGTTCATTGGATCAGGGTGGGCTTTCTCAGCACTTGAAGCCAAAGTGTTTTGGTGAATGATATCTAGTGGCTATGGGTATCATGGAGAGTGCGTGTGGTGTTTGTGGGCCGATCATGGGGCACTGGTGTTAGTATCATGATTGGCTTGGTTGAAAGCTGGTTGAATATTAATAGCTCTAAGACCTTTCTCTTTCTTCTACTTTTTAGAAACCACACTATCAACATTTAATACTTGTCTTGGAACTTGAGAAACTTCTGTGGAAGTTTATTGGGCAACAGAATGGGAATGACCAGGGTCATTTTGCATTAATGACCTAAACCTGTTTTGTTCCTTTCCAGTCTCTTTGTTTCCTGTTACATCCATCCCACACCGACCCCTATATGGATTTTCTAATCTAGGTGCTATCATACTGTGACTATAGCCAAGTGGTGACTGTTGAGCTGCTGCTTGCTTCGCAACACCTTCCAGTTCATTAGGCCTAGTAACCTCCTCCACTGGAACATTATGTTGCTGATCTTGCTAGAGTTCTCCTCCACTAGTTAAAATCGGATGTTCAGGGCAAGCCTCAGACCGGTGCTCATATTTGTCGCACTCAAAGCAAATCGTATGCAGCCCTTCATATGCAACGAAATGCATATGACCATCAAGCCAAAATTGCGCTATTACAGTTTGGTTAAATCAATTTCAACACAAACACGTGAAAAACGACCTCTAGTGGTAAGTCGAGTGTTGATATCAATTTTCACGAGTGTTCCAATGCTCGAGGCTAACGCATACAGGAGGTCTTCTTGATAATACATCAGCGATAACTCCAAAAATTGAACCCAAGCAAGGGTTGTATCTATATTGTCGGCTGATGGGATGAATGAATGTCTCCATTGTCGAATCGTGAGGTAATGTCCCTGGACTGTCCATGGTCCCTCTAATAACACTTTATCTCTATCCTCCTCCTGATCAAACTTAATCAAAAAAATCCATGTCCTACTGGAATAATCTCCATCAGCCCATTAGGTTTCCAAAGTTCACCAACTCGTCTAGAAAATGGCCCGTAACCAATGTTTCGGCCTAAAGGTTTGGTCACCAATGCTTTTTTCCATGGTTGGATAAGTTCTTCCTTCAAGGATTCAGAGCATGTGAACTTAGGCATCCTGGGATTCCCGTCAATAAACTGTAAATAAATTCTTTTACTATTCAGGAGATTTTGCGCCCTCTTGGGAGGACTCTTCGGACCCGCTAATGCTTCCCTAAAAGAAGCGGGGTTAAAGTATGTAGGTTGTTGGTCCGACCCTTCCAGAGTGGACATACCATTCCTCGGTGCCCCAATAGGATTAGGACTGACAAAGGTATGTACTGGAAAAGCTTCTTGTTGGGACTGATCTGGTTGTTGATTTTGGCAATGTATGACCGGGTTCCCTACGTGCATAGTTTGTATGGGGTCATCCCCATCAGTGTGGTGTTGGTGGGGACGATGGGGGCTCTCCTCTGACTGGTCTGACATAGGAGCATCTTGATTCGGAGCATTAATATTATGGTTGGCTTCATTGTGCATTAGAGCTTGTTGAGGGGTAGGTGGTGAAGTGTCATCTTACTCCATTGGAGTATCTAAGGGTGGGTCAGGTGGTGGGGCTAGGTGGGGTGAAGTGGGTGTTTACCTTTTATTGAGAAAAGAAAATCATTAGACATTGTTTTTGCATTTCATATTTAACCTATCTTGTATGAATGATAAAAGATTACTTAGTATATGAAGGTTGAAGACCTTAATAGTATATGAAGGTTGAAGACCTTAATAGTATAACTTAGAAGTACAAACATTCTAAATTTCTCTAGTCGATTATTTTCATGGAAATAAAAATAAATTAAGACTAATATGAATTATATAGTTAATCATGTTTTACCGGTCACAAATATTGAATCTTGGTTGATTGTATGTGTTATTATAATATTTATTACATGTGTAGCAATTATAATTTATTGATTGCAATATAAAAATTTATGTACCAAATATATTAAAATTTAATATCTTTATAATGAGTTTATATTTCAAAAATATGCTTTAATTTATTTATAATGTATTAAAAATTTGTGTCTTTTGAAAAATCATTATGTTAATAAATAAAAATACTAATTTTGTCATTTTAAATAACGATTTTTAAATATATAAAACAAAAAATGAAAAAAAAATACCCAAAGTTGAAGTTAATAACAATAATAAATTTTACTTCACTCATATTTTAATAAAATATTTGAATCTTTTAAAATACTATTATCTTAAAAAAATTAAAATAAATATAATTTTATCATTTTAAATAACTAGTTTCTTATATATAAAATATAAAAATAAAAAAACACCAAAAGATAAATTTCATTGTACAACTAGAAAATAAAAATATTTTTAAAATAAAATTTAATTTCAAAATTTAAATTGATATTTAATATGAAAATAAAAATTAAATTACTTACCTTTAAATTAGTAAGTAAAAAATTAAAAATTATGAGAAAATTTTAAATTGAAAGTTTCTTATAGAAATACATACATTACTTTATATTTAATTTTATATTATTATAATGCATAATTAATATTAAATTATTAATTTTAATATTTTTAGCCAAACAACAAATTTATATTTTACTATGCATATTATGAGCAAATATCTATTTAGAGTTCATAAGTCAAGTTGGGCTAGCCCAGCTGGCAAGTGGGGATCGCAGGATTTCTCTAGGACCATCGTAACCGAGTTTCTGGAAGAAGATCCCTTCCTGCTATGAGTCACACACGGTTAAGAGCCTACTTGTGAGTTGGCATTTTTGTAGGCCCTTCTGGTCGCTCCGGCGTCTGAGTGGATCTTCTGCTAAGCATTAACTCTCTTACCGGATTGCTTGGTAGTTTGAGCTCCCCTTTACCCATTTTTGTAAACAAAAAAAAAATATTTAGAGTTCATAGCTACAGTGTTAAACACATTTTACTTGCAAAGCTATCACGGATAAGAATATTAGGCCTACCATTTCTCTTGCAATATTAGACTTGCATCTTAAACTTGAAATCGCTATGAATTTTATTGCAAGTTTGTGGTATGCTATACGTCTAACATGACCGTAAAAAATTGACAAATATTAGTATGATTGGGTATGATGTGAACTGCAAGTAAAAGTAGGAGTGAAGTAAAATGATTAAGTCTCTCGTAAAGAGAGAAATATCATTGGCTGCTTGATAGCCAATATTGAGAAGAGTAACCAAAACAAAATCACAAAGAAAAAAAAAGTAGAGATAAGGATCTAATATCCTGCAACAGCAACAGCATCTGATCGAATATGAAGCTGCACTGATCAGTCTCCAAAATTATCGTTCCCAACCATTTCGTTTGCCCATCTCCCTGCCATTGCAACTTCAATACTTAGTTATACACTAATACACCTAACACTGACTCCATCACAAGATCAATAGATCACCACACCAAAATTCCAGTGTCCAATTTTTGAAGTAATAAAAAAGCATTACTTAAAAGATGAGTATTGACTCAAATAAGTTCGGAAAAGGAAAATCCAGTGGCAATTACATATCTCCCAGTCTACAGTTGAAACCCAAGTGATGTGCCTTGCTTGAAAACAGATATGATTACCACATTACAACCTGTATTCAAAGGACTAAAACTGGAATATCATTCATAGCAATTTGCAATATTGATACAACCCACATATGATAAGTAAAATTTCCATGCCAAATTCCAGATGAGTAACAGAGCAACCACCATATCGGGTACGCATTACCATTCTATGATTTCGATGAGGATGGCTCTCCAGAACTTGGATGAGGTGGCCCAGAGGGTGCTGGAGCTGCAGGCCTTGGTGGAGGCACAGAGTTCTGATACTGCTGTGTTGGTGGTGGAGGCATTGCATGGTGCCCGTACGGAGGATACTGCTGATAACCTGGCATTGGTGGCATATAGCCGTATGATGGATACTGATATTGCCCATGTGGTCGTGCTGGTGGCATACCCTGATAATTAAAATGCTGGCCTTGTGGTTTCTCTGGTCCAGATTTATTCTCACCGGATCCCGAAGCACTAGATGCCCCGTCTTGGGAGGGAACAAGGGCACCCATTCTCTGAGGATCCATTGAAGGATAGTAGGCTCTTTCCTGTTGAGGTGGAGGTGGAATATTGAAGTAGTGCATCGGTGGATGTTGGTCCTGAGTTCCTGGAGGATGCATTTGGTTCTGCTGCTGAGATATAACTGCCCTAGGCAACATCCCACTCATTGCTGCCTGCTGCCTTGCCTCGTCAGAACCTTCTTCAGGTTTAGGTGCTTGGGGTCTGCCCCACATCAACTTCAGCCTCAAACCCTTGATAACTAATTTGTTTGAGAGCTCTTCTGCTGCCTTCTCTGCTCCTTCTCTAGTAGTATAGGTTACAAAAGCAATCGCTCTTTGAGGCACCATTTTTACAGATTCAATTTCACCATGGGCATAGAAGTTATCCCTTAGATCCTGTTCAGTTATCCTTGCATCAAGACCACCAACATAAAGTGTCTTAATGCTTTCGTCCTCAGGGGCTTCTAGTGATGGCATTTCACCTGCCTTGTTGAGTAGCTTGAGGGCCACAGGATCATTCACACTGCAGTATAAAGAGGGGGAAAACATCAGTATCAAGAAAATGTCAAATATTATGACAGTACGAAATCTGTTCGGATGACTGGATGAACAGGTCAAAGTTTACATTTGTGCTTCCACTAAGATATATTCCACCAGGCAACCACAAAGAATTTTTCATGCTTCCAAGTGGACAATTAACAAGAAGACTTGATGTGTAGCTCATATTATTTATATATTGCTGCTGGACTAAAATTTCTAAAATGGACAATGGAAGAAGCAGAATAAAATGTCAGAATAAACTAAAAGGGCACTTCAGCACAAAAATACAAGGAACATGTTCCTCGCAAAGAACTAGAATGCAAAATCAATGGTGATATCAATAACTTCACTATCTCAACAACAACTTTTTTTTTGGTCCACTTCACTACCATTTTGCAACATCCAAATGGACCATGGCAATACTGAGAGAATCCATAAAGGAAATTAGTGGAAAAAAAATTCTGCGTTGGAGGAAAAGATATTCCAGAGGTTCATTATATGCTTGATCAGGCTTATTAAGTATCTCTCTGCTGAACTATTTTCTAACAACACCCACTTTCGCAGGGAGTTCATTCAGGCTTCTATCCATTTTTTAGGTTTTTATGAATAAATAAATTTTCAAAATTCAATCATTTTTTCACTAATTTACTACCAACTGAACCTAATACATCATCATTTTGAAAATCAAGGGCAACACGATGGGTAAAATGCAAATGGAAAGATTATAATACAAATTTTTGCTTCAAAGAAAATTCATAAAACTCACAACTAGCAACTTAATAATTGCAACTTCAGTCATCTACACTTTGATTAAATCTATGCCTAAGCAATACCATCAACAGATTTTTCCAGGTGTTCCACCCAGATCAAGATTACAGTTGACAATTATGCATACTTATCTTTTCAAAAACAATGTCTTCCATTTAGACAGTTGTGGAGGTAAATGATCCAATACATAAAGGCAGATTTCGATTTGTGGAAAACTGATAGAAAGTATCAACTATTTCCAATTATTAGAAATTAAATTCAGTGAAATTCATTAGATTCAACAACACAATACTAAACAGAAACTCTATATTCATTTGAAACGAAGTATAACGACAAAACTGACACCAGAACTATCAGAAAAATCAATACAACATCTCTGCTAAACGCAACAATCAACAGAAAGAACTCATGAAAGTTGGAAGAAGAAATTAAATAAGTTGCACTCACCCATAGTAACGATCTTTTATATTTTGCTGTGACAATTCTCCAGTTATAGGCATCTCATGTCTATAAGGACACTCAGCACCACGTGTACATTCACCTCGGACATAGAAACTGCAAACATGTGCTCTGTTTCTTTTGTAGTAAGGTGTCGTTCTCTGAAGCTTGAGAATAGTGTCATTTGGACGAACTTTTCCATATGAAGACTCATAATCTAGACCAGCTCTAGCCTACATTAAGTAAGAAGAAATTACAATATAAAAAAGATATGCAATTTGAGGCATCGGCTTGAGCATATATTGAATAAAGGGTATATACAATTTCAAGATTAACAGGTGGTGGAAGCAGCATATGAGTGAAAAGAAATGAGGTAATATAGAGAGATTGAAAGAATACCCTGCGATCGTGTTCCTCAGCAAAATACTCGCGATTAACATCACTTTTAGGGATGGCATCATTAGAATTAATGCTAAGAGCAGTATCGCGAACTTGAACGGGCAAACCATACTCTAGATCCAGCAAACAAACTTGACACACATTCTTCAACTTACTGCACGTCTGGCACACCTCCGTTTTCTTAAACCTAGCGTCTCTTCCTGGTCTCCACCTGAACACTGTGAACGGTCGCGTGCATATTTTACACTCCTTATCAAATTCAGCCCTTGTCTGCAACCAACACACAACAACACATTCTCAATATCATCACAATCATTTCTAATGAAGAGCTTAAGGAATTACCATGCGGACGTAGGGGTTGTCGCCCAGGCAAGATTCGCAGATAATAGGGAAATCGGACCTCTCCCAACCGTCCGCTTCCACGTCTCGTAACAGTCTATGGGCCATTCACTGATGATTTTAGGGTTTCCTTTTTCCAAATTGAGGCGAGTTTAGAGAAGGAGGATATCGAGACTAAAAGAGAGGAATTATTTGATTCAGACGATTATAAATAGGGACGACAATGGGTGGAGGCTACCTGCGCCTATCCGGTGCGTTTAACCCTATCCCAAGATCCAAATGGATTTCACACGACTACGCGTTTCAAAAGTAGTACGCGTGAACGGCTGGGGAGAATTATAACAGTGTGTTTGTTTTGAGTTTAGTATAGGTTATTAATGTAGTATTAGTTATTCTAGTATGGTATTGTATACTATAGTTTAAAACTATGCTGGAAGACTGTATCGGTTATAAATGTATAATGTTAGTTTATTAATTTAATTAATAGAAGAAAAATTTTAATAAAATAATTAATGACTAAACTTGAAAAATTTTAATAAAATAATAAATGACTAAACTAACTTTATAAATAAAACTAATTTTACTGAAGAAATTATCAAATCTTGCTAAAAAATAATAATTGATGTATAAAATTAATAAAAAAAAATTACTTCATTTTGTGTTTTAAAAAAATATGATTGATTATTTAGATTTTATTATATCATAAACAATTTAAAAAGATTTGTAAAAAATACATAATAAAGAGTTAATAAAGTAATTTTTTAAATATTTTAAATATTTTTTTATAATTTTAGAACATATAATTTTAAAGAAAATAACTGCAAAGATTTTCATAATATATTATGTTATGATAGATAAAACAAAATTAATGTGTCATATGTTATTTTTATTAAGGAAAAAATTGTCTAAAATTTATCAAAACTATGATAACTCACCAAATTGGTGGGTTGTAATTTGATAGTTTTTGGTGGTTTTTTAAAACCATGAAATACAATCCAACACATAACTCAAGCATGGCTCTTCAGTTTACGATACAATACCATACGATATAAACCCATCATACAAGCAAAGTGTAAGCTATTTGTTTTAACGGGCCGAATTAACCATTGGTCAATTGTTAAAAAATTTAATTAAATCGATCAATTTTTTTAACTAAATTGAATTAATCGTTAATTTAATAATTAAATTAGTCGTTTTTAAAAAAAATATTGAATTTTATGTTTAGAATTTTTGTTACTTTTAAGTGTAAAATAATTTTAGTTGGAATTTTGTATTGTAAAAACAGAGTGCATTGTTAAGTGTAAGAAATTTTTACGCTAAGTTGACCGACCAATCGAACTCTATTGGTATTAATTGAACCGAACTGATCGAATTTGAAAATAAATAGAACCAAAGTAATTTTTTTTGTCGGTTAACCAAAATTATAACGGCTATATTAAAATTAAACAAAGTTTAGTAAGTATATGAGAATATTGTAGAAAGTTTGATGGGAGTAGAGAAAATTAAGCGGAAAGCAAAGTAAGAAAGAGATCAGTCTTTGTGAATTCATAGTAGAAACACACGATCTATGTTTTAGTTGCCAAACAATGTCTCTCAACCTCAACTCTTTTTTTTTGGTAAAATTAGGGGGCTACAAGCACAGCCCAAGCTCCTAAGCTAAGTATCTATAGTAACTCTAGGCAATGCAACACCCATTCCATCTTCCCAAAAAATATCGTAGCAGCAATCTAGTGGATCCCCAAGCTGGTGGAAACCTTGATTCAATCCGAATGCCCACGTAGCAAGGCTATCTGCTACCATGTTCCTTCTCTTAACGTGTGCTCCAAACGAATGTCCCATTGACGTTCCATTAAGCTCCGACAGCAGGAAATTAAAGGAGCTAGGGGATGACAATTCTGAATGGTTTTCTGTAATAGCTGGAAGGTAGACATGGAATCTATAGTGATAATAACCTTCCTACATCCCTTCTCCTAGGCCAATGAGAGCCTAAAACATCCTACACTTATTACGTATTTAATCATGTGATTAACCTTTATAATACTTAATATGTGGAATATTTAAAAATCTTTTTCTTTAATAAGACTTTTATAAAAATCATACATCAAGTATACGTATAACATATACAGCCCGACCTGTAGCTCGGTCTAGTACACTTCTCGTGTTAGTGTAATACGTCCCATGGGCATGCCCCGTATTATACTATCATGTTCCTGTTCATTTGCAATACATAACTCATGATTTTTCAGGCATGGTTTGTATGCAACTACTGTATTGCTGGAATCAACCAATTGTCAACCTTTTATAAATCATACTTATTTATTTCATTTCATAAAACAATCATTTCATATCATCTGTATAAATCTTTGATATAGTCATAAAAACACACATATCATGCAGCAACTACCTATACATATAACTATACATAAAATCATATTTGACTATAGAGAGAAGAAGTGGTGAGGAGAGGCAGTTGACCCGCTTGCTGACATGTTACTTCATTTACCATCTGTTCTTGAAACAAAAATCGCAGTTGTATGAGTTGTGAGCTTAGTTAGTAATCATATATAAGCATTTATCCATTTCCGTATCTTTGTTTTCTTTATATCTGAATATCATATTCACTTTATTACTTATATGTTCTGTAACTTAAC
>CANYCX011474477.1:0-12376 GCA_948193385.1 Breynia disticha f. nivosa | reverse complement strand
TTTTTTTTGTCTAATTTGATACTTAACATTTGTATTGTAGCTCAATTTAAGGTTTATGGTTAATAAAAACTTGATAAAATCTCATTTCTAGTAGCAAAATTGATGATTTATGATGAAGCAAAGTGTTTACGACAGTTGTTAACCAAAAGGAGTCGTCTTTATGGGTGTTACAAAAAAAAAGTTTTGGCAAAAAAAATTGGTTAGTTATGATTTTTTTAGTTATTTGAATAATTTAATCCTAATTATCATAGTAAAATGATTTCGTTTTGAAATGAGGATGTAAAGATTACAATTTAACATTTCAATTTAACATTCAAGTAGCACCTTTAGTAATATGTAAGCTTCTATTTATAAGCATTTTAATAAACACCGTTATTGAGCTACAATGCAAACATTAAGTATCAAATTGGACTAAAAAGGATTTGACCCAATATTGCACTTTGGACAAAACGTTTGACCCAAAAATGAACCTTATCCCTAAATAGAATGAATCATTGCATTAGAAAGAGATATGGTTACATATATTATATTATTTAATGCAATATTGTTAGCAAAAAATATATTTTCTCTCACGTATTTATTAAGGGGGTGTTTGTTAAATTTTGGGATATTTGAAATGGAATGGAAAGTATCTATTCCATCATTTTTTTATCTTTTCGAGTTGTTTGTTAAAATTTTTACGTGATTGTATATCTTGCTTTTGCAATATATGACTATTTTGGTACTAAGTGAAGGTAATCATCCCATGGTACTTATATTTTATGAATGTCTTCTTTTTCTTAGTCTCTATATCCCAGCAAGATTAATAAACACTTGAAAAATATTTTTCGAAGGCATTTTAATTTTATCTTATGCATTTCCTATCTTGATATAAAATTATTCCATCTCTGTCTTACAAGCATTATTTTAACAAACATTATCTACGTATAATGCTTTCTAATAAATTGTTATATATAATATTGTATCACAATATCTTCTTAAGGACTCATAACATTATGAACTCCTCATTGGAATCTATTTAACTTAGTAAAATTACACTAATAAAAATACAATAGATTACTATACTCTTATTTTAATAAAAAAATATATAAAAATAAGAGTGTGGAGTTATTAATATGGCATGAGTTCAAGTTCATGAAACCCAAATATAGAACTTACTAAAGTAATTTTATAAATAATATAATTAAATAAACTCTAATTAATTAAATTTACATGTATAATTACATAATTACTAGGGATGGCAAAAAAAACTGAACCCGATGGATTACTCGTTATTCGTACCCATTTTAACTGGGGAAAACCCGATTTGAACGGGGACAGGGACGGTGACGGGTATTACCCAAAAATTGAAAAGCAAGTTCAGGTCGGGTATGGTTGAACCTGAGGGGCACCTCATTACGGAACCCCGAATCATCCCCGATGGGTAATTGTCGGGTATACCCAAATCCATGTAATAATACTTTGTACTTAACCTAAAATATATCACTCTCCCTCTTTTTTTTAAATTGCATCCCAACACAAACACTTTCTTCCTCACCCTTTTCACCTCCACGATCTCCACGGCTTGCATCTCCCTCTCCATTTTAGTTTCCACCAGCAATCTTCATTGTAAGTGCTTAACTACAGCCATTCTTACTTTTTCTTTTTGTCCTCAATGTCTGAGTTCAATAATAGATTAGTTATAAGGAGTTTAGATCCGAGAATTATGTTAACTAAAGCCATTTTTACTTCTGGTAGTTTCGTTTGCAACTGATTATTTAGCTGCCTAGTTTTGCTTGCTTGAGGTTTTTGTTGGTTAATTTTCCATAGTGCATCTCTTTATTTTCACCTTTTTTATACTTTCTTGCAATAATGTGTTCTGTTATTGCTTGGTTGTGAAATTTTGTTCTTGATTAATGCTCTTTGTCATTTGTTTCTGTATTTTTGTTTTGCACTAAAGTTGGATAATGGCAGTTGTTCAATTGAAATGATCTATCTCAAGGTATTAAGTGAATTCTAATTCACATGCATATATTTTTTTATTAAATGGAAAAATATGGTGTCATGGTGTATGTTTTGAGTTTGATAATGTATCATATCATGCATGATCTGATAATTTCAATTTACCAGATTGTTTTTACTCATTTATTGTGAAACTAGATTGTTTTTACTCATTGATTATGAAACTAACAGAAGCTATTATAAAATGTCTGTTGGTTTGCATTTGTGTTCATCATTTGATATTTTATCAAACATGGATTCTCTCAAGCTACTAGTTTACCTTAGTCTGTAGGTTGTGCAGTGAGCTTGAGGTTTGTGGCTTAAATGGCATCTTGTAAATCATGTAAGGCTTGGGCATGCCTTGTTAACTGCTCTCACTATCGGTTTGAATTTATGATTAGCTGCTTGAAGTTGGAGGCTTATTCGGCTTGTTATTAACGCTTATCTTTTAGCATTACTAATTTACCTCAAGCTTGTTTTGTGCCTCAGTCAATTTCTTTTTTTCTTTCTTGATCTTTTTGTAATGGGCAAAGGACAGGCTTTCTGAGGTTATATGCTTGTTGTGGGTTTAATAACGATTGTGGTGTTGGGTTTAATAGCAATTGCCATATGATAGATATAGAACTTGGAACTTGTTTCTTCTCTTTTTATGTTGTGAAACATTTGTTATGTTGATGATTTTTGTTATTTAGTTTTTACAGGTTTAATTTTAGTCATTAATCCATCTTATTTTTTTAGATACAACTATGGCTTCAGAAGAACAACCAAGACACCTTAAGTTTATTTGTTGTATTTTATTTTCTTGAAAACTTATGTGGACAACATTTTATGTTTCTAATGAAATTGAGGGTTTTAATTTATGTTTAATTTGACAATATAGAACAATATTTTGCTATGTTATATCATTATATTTATATTTTATTTATAAAGATTTTGAAATAATTTTTTTTATTTTAGTTGCGGGTATAGGGATCCCCGCGGGGAAATCATAACCACAGGGAAAACCATACCCATTAAAATTTACGGGGATCACTGAAACCCGCAGGTATCCCGATACCCGACGGGGACGAGGTCCCACATATACCCGTCCCTGTTGCCAACACTAATAATTACCTTGTTGTTGGCTTTATAAAAAGGATTATACTCTATAAAATGAAGGTATATAAGTTTTAATACTCAAACTCTCACTCATAACTCTGCCAAAATATTGGCCTCCTTGAGTGTCAAAGAGTTCTAAGAGGATCAACTAACCTCATCCCCATCTTGTCTTGCATGATTTAGAGCACATGTTATTAATTTGTGCCCCAATTTATCCATTATTATTAGAGTTGTAGATTCGATGCAACAATAACTCAAAATAGCTTCCCCTCCTACATTGGTTATGAGCATATATACACCACATTAGTTTCATATTTGTAAAAATGCACTTGATAGAAACTTGTTAAAAAAATACTCACTTTCAACCATTAGATTAAGAGTCTACCTATTTTAATTAAGAAAAACAAAAATGGAATGATATAAAAATCTAAGATTCAGTTACAAAATCTAATGCCTCTTTTTTCTCTTCTAATGCTTCTTTCCTCTCCTCTAATTTCTATTTTTTCCCTTCTAAACCGTCATTTCTCTCTTTTATGTTTTCTCTCAATTTTTTAATCCGAAAGATTTTATCTTCTTATTTTTCTCTCTATTTTTCTCCTTTTTTATTTTATTTATCTTTTGAATTAATTTGTCCGATTAAGTTCAAAAAAGTTCCCAAGTTTGAAATAGTTGATGTAATTTTTTATTTTTTCATTCCAATTTGTTTTTCTACCATTTATTAAAATCATTCAATTTAGTCCATACTAGTTTAAAATTTGTTAATAAATAATCAATAATGTTCATTGGTCCTAAAAAGCTCGTTTATGGACATGTTCTTTTAAGAAATATTCAAACTAGATCATTTATATATAATTTTGATCAATTATGTTCAACCTCATACTCAACATCCTACATAATATGTTCAAAAAATTCCTTTTACCTTTACCAGTAATGCATATTCAATATATAATGCATATTCAATATCCTGCATAAAATATAACATTCTCATCCTAAAACCCTATAACTAATAAAATGATTAAAATAATTAAGAAACAATTGGATAAATTAAAGAATATGTGATGTAAATTATGAGTTGATATATAGTAGATAGTAAGTATACATAAATAAGGAAAGTGTTGCATAAAAACAAGGAGTACAAGAGGTGGCAATGCTACACGTTGTGGACTACAAGGAGTAGCCATGACAACATGTAGTACACTACACGTTGTGGCCAAAGAACACGTTGTTGTGACAGCTACAACGTGTAATCCGTGTAGTATGTATATTTTGCCAGAATTTAAAAAATGATTAGATTTTGAAGCAGAAGGTGTTACATTTTTGTTTATAAAAGGAAATAAAAGTAGGTGAATGCTCAAAAATTTAAACAGAGAGGAAATAGAGACAAGAGAGAAGATAGAGTTCAGAGAGAGAAAGAAGGAGATAGGTGATATAGGGAGATTTGAGAGAATTAGTGTAGGAATTAAGCAGTGAATACCTAATTGAGTGAATGTTGAGTCGGGATTAGTTAAATAATTTAGCACAGGAAATCCAAGTAGAAAAATGGTAAGAAATTAATATAGGATTATGAATATGAATATATTGTTTGATTGATTTTTATAGAAAAATTCGTATATGAATTATATAGGATGTCAGACAAGTCGACAGGACTAGAATTGGAGTCTAGGGGAGCTTTGAATATTACAGATAGTCAGGTGAGTAATCCAGACTCACTTTTAAATACAGTCACATGTGTGATCGCCTAAAGAAAAGATAATTAAGGAATATGCCATGTTGATTGTATGTGATCATTGAATGATATTGATTATATGTGAAATGCTAGAACTGTTAGAGTGTGGATATTATTTATGTGCCATGCAGGGGTTGCACATTATGAAATGATGCCAATAGTCGAAGTGATTTGTTTGATTTATATGAGTTTAAATGATGCATACATGACAATCACATGAAAGATAAATTTACTTGCATAGTAAAAATGGAAGTATATGCATATGGACGAATGATATGATTGTGCTCGCAAAAGAAAGATTATATGTTAAATTCCATGTTATAGGTGAAATCCCAGTAAACATTCATAAGAAATATGAAATTAAATCATACTGATAAAACACAGATTGAAAGATATGACAAAGGAAGTGTATGATCCTTCATGACTTCATTATATTCACTGAAATAGTTTTACTTACACAGATACATAATCGTATAACCGGTGAATACGACTAATAGTTTTGCGCATGAGTGTAAACAAAGACATGAATTTACACAGTCACATGATTAACATAGGTTATTATATATATATGATACATGATATACAGTACTGGTTGTGATATACGATAGGTGGTGTTTGATATAGGCAGTGGTGATTATTGGTGGAGTATATTATTGGAGACATGAGTACAGTTTATTATTGGAAACAGGAGTACAGAAATATTTTAGAGATGAAAATATAGTACCACACATTACGGTATATTATCAGAGACAGGAGTATATCACAGCACAACATATTGTTGAAGATAGGGTTATAGCACAGTATAAGATGATACAACACAATATCATATAGTACTATATACAGTGATAATGATTATACATACAATTATACATGATATTACACAGTTACACATGATATTATATAGATACACATGACGATATACAGATACACATGTTTATATAGAATATACATATATAGATACACGTGATGTCATACAAAAACACATGATATTATACAAAATAAACGTACAATTATATATGAAATTACACAGATCACAGGAATAAGCACAATCTATATGTTCATACGATAATATGTATACAAGAATATAGAATACAAATATGCACAGAAAAGAAATACAAGATCCAAATATAGAATACAAAAAAAGAATACAGATTGCAGAAATAGATCACAACAAAGAATGCAGAGTAAATATTAATAATACAAGTTACAGTTCACAAATTTAAAAGAAACATAAATGAACACAGTGCATATTTTTAAATGATAAGTTATACGTACTCTCAAGTATGTAATTAGAATTACTAAGTTACGAGAATAGATCAGGTTGTAAAATTATAAGTGATTATAGATGATTACTCACTGAGCCCAAAACTCACCAATTGTGATTGTATATATTGTTCCAAGATCAAATAGTAAATAAGAGGGTTGTAAAAGATTATCCGGTAGGTGGGTCAGCTGCCGCTTCTCAGCACTCTCTCTCTATACCCAGATATGTTTATATGTACATAGACATGTGTAGATATATGGTTGCATGATATGTGTGTATTATAATCACATGACATACGATAGAATATACAATGTATATGAAAATATGTTAAATGATATGTATATATGTTTGATTGATTACAGGCTAATATTTTGTTGATATACAGATATGCAACAGATGAATACAAGTTGTGCATGAAAACATGAGTGTTGTATTAGAGTTGCACTGGAACGTATTAGTATAATATAGGGTCGTGCCCATGGGATGTATTACACTAACACAAGTTGTGTTCTAGACTGAGTCATAGGCTGGGTTGTATACTATTATACATATACATGATGTAGGTTTCGTAAACGATTTTTAGGATAAGATTATCTTATGAAAAAAATTTTAATTATTCAGCATTATGTGTTAAGAAAAAGGTTAATCACATGATTATTATGCTCATTAGTTTAGGGAGTTACATAAAATGTTCAAATAAGTACAAATTTGATAAGTTAGACAAAAGAAGAAACGGAAGTTAACAAAGTTGAAAAAATATTCAAAGCATGCACAGTTTAGTTCAAAACGTCCAAAAAGGTACAATTTTGAGCAAATAGGTACAATTTGATCAGTTGAACAAATTTTTAAATTAAAGCACAGATTAGTTCAAAAAAGATTGAGAAAGTACAATTTAGTCAATCACACAACAATTTAGTTTAAATAAAACAAAACAACCTGTATATTGTTCATATAAGTACAACATTGGTCGTTTCAATTGAATCTGAATAAAACAGATAAAAGAACAAGCATATTGCTTCAAAACAACAACTTTAAACAAATAAAAAACGCACGAATTACAGAGACGAAGCCAAAAAATACGAACTATAGCAATCAAAAACCTAATTAAAAGTAAAAACAAGTCGAAAAACTAAAAATTGCAAAAAACCAATTCGAACAAAGCGATTAAAATCGAAAAAACATCAAAAGAACAAAAAAATTAGAAAAAACATTGACAATGAAGAAATTACCTTGTTTTAATCATTGTCGCCAAAGGGGAGAGATGTGAAGATTCTTGACGTTGATGTTGATGACATGAAAGAGGAGAGAGTGGCAGAGATTGTGGAGACTGATGGAGTGATAGTGCCGAGGGGAGAGAGAGAAAGAAGAGAAGAAATTGGTATGTATGGAAAATGAATATTGATAGATATGTGCAAAATCTTTTAAATTGTTTTTCAAAGATTTTTTAAATTCATTAGATGTTAACTACCTCAAATACTCTCAATAGTAAAAAAAAAAGTCCTTTGTGTATAAACCTAAAAATGAAACTCTAGGTGGGCATTTTCCCAAAACAAACAATCAACATATGCATTTATCTAAAACAAAAATAAACAACGTTATTTTTTAAATTATGTAAATTAAAAAGGGTATGGGGCATAATTAAGTCCCCCTACTTCCCCTATACATAAAAAAGCTTTAGTTTACATAACATATACGATCGATGACAAAATAGTATAATTAAAAAAATCACAAACAACATCAACCTAAAAAATACACCCATTAAAATTTAACCAACATTAACTACACCTTATATCATGGAAAAAAATAAAAAGCAAATTAAACCGCTTTTTATATTTTTATTTCAATTTCCCCTCTCATATTTCATTGTAATCCTCAAATTCAGATTTAAAACCCTACTCAGCATTATTACTAATGCGTTCAAAAATTAAACTCAATGCATCCAAAGCATAACAAAAATATTATTAAATAATCATGCATCCCACACAAATTATAAACTGAAAATACAAGAAAAGAACCAAAAAGATCACGACACATTTTGTAACAAAATCTAAAATAAAACACATTTTGATTATTAATTAACTAAACAACCCACATTAAAAAAACATAACACAACAAAATTTATATCACAAACCAACACAAAAATAAGCATCATAACAACAAAAAAAAGTAAAACTAATTATTTTATGACAAAAATAATTAATCTCTTGCCAATAACACACAAATGATATTTAACAAATAGGCCAAGATGTATTTAATAATTAACCCTTTGCAAACAACTAAAAAAACATTTTACGAATGAATCTAAATGCATACATACCTCACACATTTCATTATTAACTTATAAGAAATACATTCCATTATAAATAATAAGCACTAACATATAAAAACATCATTGAAATAAAAAAACATTTAGGCATAAATGTAAAATTAAATAACAAATCCAGACACGTTTAAACAAACAAAAATTAGCGCCCAACATAACACATCGATTTCATAGGCACCTTATGCTTCTTTGATGTAACAACCTCTTCATCACCAACATTAGATTCGAGAGTTTATTTCACCTCATCAGCAAGGCGATGAACTGCATGTTTCTTTTTAATTGTCACCCATTTACTTCTAACCTTAATATTTCTATAACAAGAAAAGGAAATTTTAGTGAATCACACTTTCATTAGTGAGATTCTGAAATAATGGAACTTAATTGGAAATATTGAGACTTGTTTGAAAGGGGATAACAAATCTAAAAAAAGTTTCCTACTTAAGCAACATAAATGGAAATAAAGGAATTTAAATATATCCTTAAAATCACGTCCTAGATTCATGAATATTCTTCAAATAAAAACTGTCATTTAAGATATATAATATATAAATGTCATTTGATAAATAAATAATAACCACAAGTCATATTTATAATTTAAAAAAGATGTGTCATTTTTTATTGAATAATATTTTAACAAAAAAATCTTAAGAGATGCCTTATTATATAATTAAGAGAAATTCTTACCACTCAAAATCATAAAATGCTCCAAATCCGAAAACAATCAAAAGAACTCAACTTTACAATGCAAAAGCTCAATGATTCAAGACCAAAAATCAAACCCAATTGTCCAAATCAAAATCATATTAGAAAAAGAAAAGTCCTTGTTCATGGAAATATCAGAGAGATAAAATTTTAGTGATTTTTAATGTGAGAATTGCTAGGTTGCATTTGATGCATTGTTTCAAATTCTTTTTACTTGTTATTTTACATGCATTTTCTTCTTTATGGCCATTTTCATTACGTTTTGCATAATGTGTCTTAAGTGATATATTAGAGATGAGATAGCAGATTATTGGATGTTTTGGAAAGAAGAACGAACAAAGTTGATTGATGATGAAAGAACAAAGTTGATTGATGCTAGAAGAAAGATGCGATCAAATGGACTACGTGTACTGAACACAAGAGTACGTGTGGTCATTATCACCACACGTACTCCCATTTTACAACTACGAGCAACGAACATGATAAACTTGTGGTCGCTATGACCACATATACTCAAACCTTTACCACGTGTAGTCTTCGAGAATTGACAAATAAAAGGAAAAGAAAGAAAACTTTTGTTTTTAAGTGTTAAAAGACTCTTAATTAGGGTTAGCTTGTTCATTAAGGAGAACTTTTGTTAGCCATTTTTGAATATTCTCTGCTAGGATACTGTGCGTGACTCGAAAAAACTAAACTGAGAACAAACGTTACTCAAAATGTCAGAAACATAGGAGAAACAGCTCCAAAGTTAAGAACAAAATATGTAATCTGTGAATAATTCGCTTTACTACCCACAATAACGTACTTATGGGCTTGAAATGTAGCAATTTTAGAACTCCAAAACTAAAATAATTCTAACTAAACTGAAAGTATAATAGAAATAGAAAACAAATTAAACTAAAAGTTTTTGTTTGAGTGAACTTGTGCAGGCTGTCATTCACTCCACAGGCTGTCATTTGGTTCTGTTCATGCCAGTAATTTCACAATACTGATGCCTCATCATTCTCCCCTAATTGCAAGAAACTCGACTCGAGTGACGTTCACCGTAGCCTAGCTCCATATCTGGTTTGTAAGGGAATAGATCAACAACATTAAAGTTGGACAAAATATTACCCATCCACAATGGAAAGCCTTCTATTGTTGATGAAAACCATAACCTCATATCCCTTTTCAAACACTTGCCTCTTCTGATGAGCATTCACCCTAGACTTGTACCTCTTATTATCTTCTTCAATTTGTTGCTTAACTCCAGTATGCATTTCAGTCACTTCATTAGCTAACTTTGCTGCACTTGCTGACTTATTATTAGTTTTTGGAATTTCCACCATATCCAGCACAAGGTTAAGCTCCTTTATGTAAACAATCGAGAATGGAGATCTCCTAGTGCATCGATTTACCGCATTGTTATATGAGAACTCAGCTAGTGCCACTAAAAATCCCAATTCTTTGGTTTCTCTCTGCAAAGACATCGTATTATATTGCCTAATGTGTGATTCACCACTTCAGCTTGTATGTCAAATTTGCAGATGAGCGGTGCTACTGTACTTTAAAGATGAATCGAACAAACCCCACAACGTCCTCTAAAAGTGGCTAAAAAAATTTGCGTCTTGATCGGATGTGATGGATTTAGGAACACCATCAAGCCTTACTACTATGTGAAGAATAGTTTTGCGACAGTAGTAGAATCTGAAGTCTTTTGGCAAGGTAGAAAATCCGCCATCTTCAAAATCCTATTGATAACCACAAAAATAGAATCCATACCTCGTTGTGTCCGAGGCAACCCCAGAATGAAGTCCATTAATAGGTCTTCCCAAATATTTTCTTGTACAGTCAAAAGTGAAGGATCTCAATACAGAACTGTAGAAAGCATTAAATAAAAGAGTAAGCACACTTATCTAATAATCGCAGCGGAAGAATTAAGATCCTTAAGAGATTAACTGATGGTCTCCTTCTCCTACAGGCCAATTGCCGAGTCGAAGGCGTGTTCTTTCGCAACCCTTGCTACCGAATGATCACTGGATTAACCTGGAGGTGTAGAGAAAAGAGGCTACTCTTTTCTCTGAACGTGAAAACTCATTCACTGTTATATCTAGGGTTTCCTAATTTAACCCTTTTATAACGTTATAAGATTACCTCATAAGTCCCTTAACTGACAAACTTACCGTCAGTCAGTCCTTGTCAGTTAGTTTAGTCTTGGGCGGACCCTTGACTACTAACATCTCCCACTCGCACATGACTAAACCTATTATGTCAAGTGTGAGGTTTACTTAGTTCATCCAAGTTGTATAATTCTTTCATGTAGTGGGCCGCGCGACCAACCAGTTAAGAATGAGTATAAGTGCCTTGACTGGGCTACTCATATGTCGTTCTTCAAGACTTATAGTTGTATTCCCCCGATTACTTTTCGTGTTCACGTCTTTCGATCTTAAGGTCTTACAAAAACTCAATCATTTCCACTTGTCTATTTCACGTAAAATTTTTTTACAGGGCCCGTGCGTACTTTGATTATGTTCGTGAACCGTTACTGAAACTCATACCAAAACTATTACTCTGCCCTAATACTAACAACTATCCAACATGTTCCAAATTTACACGTGTCGATCAGAGGTGTACTTTGCAAACATATCAAGACAATTGAATAACATCAATCTTCTTCATAGCAATGTAGAGTTTATATGGTGATGTGTAGAGATCCCCTTGATCGCTACTGGGTCTCACATTAGAGAAAATAAAAACCTTTTAAATTTTTCTCATCCCAGGTCGCGTCTAACACACATTCACATAGAATATGCCATGGTGTCACATTCCTTCTCATTAGGAACGCATGTTATATATTCGAAGATATATCACCATGCTCAGGCATCAGGCTTCAATGCACCTAGCATTTTTCCTTAGTCCACTTTAAGTCTGTGTAATATTGGACTGCCTTCGGATCTAGCGGGTTACGGTTGCAGTTATCATGGGCTCACCCATGGTATAAATTGATTATTTACGACTTTTATTCTTACACCTCAGTAGGAATGGGCTCTTTATAGCCTCATCTTCGCAGTTTCTCATACAGAAGTGAAAATCCAAGGTATCAACCCATGTGAGTGGATTCTCCGCTTTGCATGCTAAACTATACACAATAGCTTTCTGTGTATCACTAAATATGTCCAAGATATATGCCACACACTGCAAGATTTCAACATTGATCCACTGTTAAAATTTGCATGGTCTTTTGAACTAAAAAGTTCACCATTTCCTTGTTCTATTAAGTTCTCATTGACTCAATGTGATACTT